>ML301664.1:58017-68351 GCA_005239505.1 Nicotiana paniculata
ATATTTGACAATTAGCAAATAGCAAATGATACTCAACTCCTATTCCCTCAAGCTAAGATTAGACCAAACACTTACCTCGGGTCAAAAATATAGTAATCAACCCTCTAACACCGCCTTTCCTTTAGAATTCAACTCCGGAATGGTATTATCTAGGCATAATCAACTCAAGAATTTCAATAAGGATTCAATAATTCAATTACATATCCTAATTCCCATTTCCATGCATTCTTCAACAATAACAAAATTCGACCCCGGGCCCGCTTGGTCCAAACACGAGGCTCGAGCCAAAACCACGTCACCCATTTACCCACGAGCCTGAATACATAATTTGTTTTCAAATTCGACCCCAAAACAAGGTCTAAATCAAGAAAATTCAAAAGGGCCTAACTCTACCCAAATTCCCAATTTTCTACTCTAATTGCATGTTTTAGGCTTAGGAATTCATGAGATATAGATGAAAAATGAAGGAAACGAGTTAAAATTTACTAACCCAAGAAGTTTTGGTGAAGGATGGCTTCAATGGATGCCTAAGGACCTTGGAGAAGATGAATTTCGTGAAAACTTATGAAAAATCCCGAAGCTACTGTTCTGGAAATATTTATATACCATTGGGCAAAATTGCCCTTCGCGTTCGCGGAAGGGAGGTCGCGTTCGCGAAGGGTAGACTTGACAGACCATCGCTCTTGCGTAAGGGTGAACGCGAACGCGAACGCGAACGCAAAGAGTAAAAAGGTTGAGGTCCAGAAATTGACCTACGCGAACGCGTGGGACATCACGCGAACGCGATGAAGAAGACCTGCAAAGCTACGCAAACGCGGTCAATTGTATGCGGATGCGAAAAGGAAAAGAGATCTAAGTACTCGGGGTCAAATAACCCTACGCGATCGCGAGGGATTGGATGCGAACGCGATGAAGGAAAAGTTTAAAGCTTCGCGAACGCGGAAGAGGCGTCGCGAACGCGAAAAACAAATGGACCTATAACTGCTGAAGCCAAAAACCAGCAATCTTCCTAAGTTCAAAATCACTCTGAAACACCTCCGAAACACTTCCGAGCCCTCGGGGTTCCTAAAAAATCACATGAACTAACTCAAAAACCTCTGACGAACTTAACCGTGCGATCAAATCGCCAATATAACATCAAAAACAACGAATCAAACCTCAAAATCACTAGTTTTTATTCAAACTTCATAAACTTTCAATTTTAGAGTTTTATGTCCGAAACACGTCAAAACGACGTCCAATTTCAACCAAACTTCACAGAAATATCTTAAACCACATATAAGACCTGTACCGGGCGCCGGAACCAAAATACGAGCCCGATACCAACATATTCTAACCAATTTCCATTTCACTTTTCATTATAAATTTTAGAAAAACAACTTCACTCAAAAATTCATTTCTCGGGCTTGGGACCTCGAAATTCGATTCCGGGCATACACCTAAGTCCCATATTTTCCTACGGACCCTCTGGGACCGTCAAATCACGGGTACGGGTCCGTTTACCCAGAATGTTGACCGGAGTAAAATTTATTTATTTTAATATCAAAATCTTAGCATTTTTCACAGAATTTCATATTTAAGTTGTCCGGCTACGCGCCCGGACTGTGCACGTAATAGAGGCAACTACTAGGTAAGGTTTTCAATGCCTCGAAAGTACGGAATGGGTAATAAAATAGGTGATGACCCCTTTGGGTCGTCACAGATATGATCCTTTTTTGCTTATTTCGTGTGTTTTTTTCTCCTTTGTGTGATGGGTTCATAGCATTGCACTTTGTGGTGGTATCGGTTGAGCTTGTGGACGGTTCTCTAATTTTATTTTTCTTTCACCATTTTGTTACATTAAGTTGGTGCCTGTTTGGTGCACTTATCGCCTGGTATGTGGCTCTAGGTAGTTTTGGTGTGGCATGTCGATCGAGCATTTATCTTATGTTTGGGGCACAGATTTCCTGTTTAATACTATCGGGTTTGGATAGGGTATGTTTAGAACAAAATGTCAAAATCTAGCTTATAATTTGGCAATGGTTCTTATCGGGCGAGAGAGCTCCACGACAGTTGATCGGAACAGGGTTTTAGTTGGTATAAGGTTTGTTACCGGTACCAAGTTTGTTACTGAGCAACTATTCTGGTCAGAAGTTACTCATGTGAGTATTTGAGTCATATAGAATACCATGTGATTATACCTTGGGTTATGGTTATGTCATGATACAACGTGTTTGAACTTATATAATGTATATAAGCAAGACTCGGGTCTCATGATGAATTTTGGATGTTGGAGATTGGGTTTTAAGTTTTGTGGTCTAAGGTTGAAGTAAGGATTTTCAGTTCAGTTGTATTCTCGGGCTTATATAAATTTTGGTGACATGGGATCACCCTTGGGTATGTGTATGGTGAGTTTATAAAGTGATTTGATGGCTTTGTTATGACTCGTTGCAGGTTCAAGGACAAACATATTTTTAAGTGGGGAAGAATGTAATGATCCGGCCAGTCGTTTTGAGCATTTGCATTCAGTTTGGTGGTTTGAGATAATGAGTACCTTCATTTCGTGTATTATGACTTATGTGTATCGTCAGTTTTGGTTTGTGAATGGTTTCGGGATTGATTTAGAATAATGATTCTCAATTTAGAAACCTTAAGTTGGAAGAATTGACAAAATTTGACTTTTGTGTATTTAACCGTGGATCGGAGTTTTGATGGTTCCGTTAGGTATGGACGGTTATTTTGGACTTGGTCGTATGCCCGGATTTGCATTTGGATATTTCTATAAGGTTTATGCTATAATTGCTAGAAGTTGGAAGGTTTGACCGGGTGTTGACTTCGATGTTTTCGGGTTCACATTGTTGTTTGGAGAGTTGGAATAGATTTCTTATGCTATTTGGGACTTGTGTGCAAAATTTGAGGTCATTCCAAGTTGGTTTGATATGGTTCAGCATGTGATTTGAATATTGAAAGTTCATTAGTTCCTTCGGCTTGAATTGAGGTGTGATTTGTAGTTTTGATGTTGGTTTTCGTGATTTGTGGCCTCGAATAGGGGCTCGGTGGATTTCGAACCACACAGGAAATGTTTGAGTTTGGCTGAAGGTTGGCAAGTCCGCTAAAATCGCAATGTCGAAGAGAGATGCACAGATGCGATGGTTGGTGCACAGAAGCGGTAAAGGGGGCCTCATATCAGAGTCCACAGATGTGTAGTATGACAGCAGAAGCGAAAGCGCAATTACGCTAGGATGTCCGTCTATGCATTGTCAGCTGAGGCAGGGCATGTGTGCAAATGTAATGGTATTTTCGCATCTGCGGACTTGACTTGTTCGCAGATGTAGCTTGTCGGGGCTTCAGAATTATCAACAGAAGCGTAGTTTTTGTCACCGATGCGACACTGCAGAAGCTGCTATTGGACTGCATATGGGTAAGTGCTGGGCAGAAGCTTTATATTTCGAGGGCTGAGTTATTTTATCATATTTTGAGACCGAGAGCTTCGATATGGGCGATTTTGGAGGCGATTTTCTTTATTTGGATTGGGGTAAGTATCTTTGACTCAGATTTTATTATTTTACACGATTACATCGTTGATTTTGGCATTTGATTGATGAATTACAAAGAGAAATTGAGGGGGGTGTTGTCATAACTTTTCTAAAGTAAATAATGGGGTTTAGAACATCGATTTGGAGTCGGATTTGAGTGAAATTAGTATGACTGGACTAGTATTCGAATGGCTTGTTGGAATTAGTGAGTTTTGACGGGTTCCGAGGTGCGATCCCGGGTTAACTTTTTGGTTTACTTTGAGTATTTGATTAAAGATTCGATCGTTAACGTTTAGGTTTGTTTCCTATGACATTATATGATGTTTTGAGTTGTTTTGGTTAGTTTTAAGTTGTTCGGAGGTCAATTTGCGTGCGATGGAGCTTCTAGAGTATTGATGTTGCTTGACGTAAGTATCTTACCTAAACTTGGTTGAGTCACTAGTTTCCTGAGTCATTTGTGATAGCTACGTGTTATGAGTGGAGCACATGTGTAGGGCTAAGCCCATGGCAAGGACCAGGGTATTATCCATGCTTGAGGTAGTGCCTAGGCTATGATATGCCTTGAATTGATTGATAAGCTTCACGTTGTGATGTTTCTCTTATTTGTACCCCTGTTCTGAGCTATTTGAGCCATGTTTGAGGTTACATAGAGGTTAATCTCTTGATTAAACCTGATATATGTTATTTTGTGATGTATTTACCTGATTTGAGCTATGATACACACTTTCACATGCATACACCTTAGCATGTCCGTTATACTAGTCCAGGAGTATGAAATTTGATATTCTTTGATCATGTTGATGTATTCTTGCATATTTTCTTTAAGTGTTATATGGATTGGACTAGTAGCATGTGGCTATGCCGTGCAGATTTTTATATTGTGCATGTGACCAAGCTGAGTGGATTGTGATACTGTGCCTGTGACCGTGTTGGAAAATTGTGATATTGTACATATGACCACGCCGACTGGATTATAATATTGTGCATGTGATCACACTAGGCGGCTTGTGATACTTAGCATGTGAACAGGCCAAGCGGATCCGTGATAATGAACTTGTGACCACACAGGACTGATTTCATGTGCATACACCATGAAGCGTGTGGATATGGATCCATTCTCCTAGGGTCACCCTCTCATGTGTCTTCTTGATGGTGTACACGCGGATTGTGAGAAACCGATAGGTTTCCAATTGATGTGAGCTCTAGGATAGTTCGCTATTGATTTGGTTCAATTATTGAGATTCTAGTGTAGGCTTGAGAGTCGTGATGTGAATTTCTATTTTGTTCGGTTTGCACGCCACAACGAATTGATAATTGGTTATCGCTTTTCATCTTTACTTGCAATTTCCTTTGTTGTTTATCTGATTTATATGCATATCTTCCTTATATGTTAGATTGTTGACTGAGAAGAATATGTTTAGAAAATTGAGAGAACCAATGTGGTTTTATCTGTGACTTTATGATTTGATCATATTTTTTGTTCTATATTTGTTGGAATTTATGAATTTGTACAGGTGATTGGCGAGTATCATTTATAACTCTTGCTTTTATTACCTCAGCAAGGTTAGTTATGATACTTGTTAAGTACATGGGGCCAGTTGTACTCATACTATACTTCTGCACCTTATGTGCAGATCTTGGAGCTGAAATGATATGGATGGCGGGAGTTGGCACTGAAATACCTGCCTTCCGGGTATAGCTACCACTTTTCCTTGATAGTTTTAGATTTGAATTCTGTTTATGTACATTCTAAAAAAATGTTCTATTTATTTTATACAAACTTTGTAAATCGAAGTCTTAGCAGCTCATGAATTGTACTACTATCCTTGGAATGTTATAAAGAAACTCAGTTGTTTCATCTATTGATTTTATAGTTCTCATTTGGGTGGTGTTGACTGTAATGGCTTACCTAGCAGGTTGGGTTAGTTGTCATTAGGACTGGTGAGTTTTGGTATTAGAGCTCTAGGTTCATAAGTTCTTCGAGTCATGAGGAAGTGTCTAGTAGAGTCTGCAGAACAATATGATAACGTCCATACCTATCTTCAAGAGGCTATAAGGCATGCAGGTAAACTTCCAATATTTATTTCCTTATCGTGCGACATTGATTCAATTCGAAGCGTATCTCTTTGAATTCCTTCCACCCACTCATATGTGATGTTGAGCACTCTGTATTCGTTGTGCACTAAAGGCTTGTGATGTCGTGGATGAGGTGCGAGACGTGTTTTGGGGGTTGTGGGAATAGGATAGTTTGGAGGACCGTAGCTTGGGCTTGGTGGTTTCAGTTGTGTGAGTATGTGCTTTTGGAATTTTATGTCCGGTAGTATCCCTTGGAGTGGCATGGATGGCTCAGTGAGTGGTTGGATAGCTATATGATGAGTATTATATGATTGTGGAATGTTCTTAGATGGTTAGAGTGTGACGGAAATAATTTTGCTTTGGGTGCGAAAGGACTATGGATGTTTGATTTTGTCTTGATGTGTTGCATAGTCTCGAGTTCTGAGTGTGTTGAGAGATGTTTCATGTTGTTCATTTGTATAATGAAGTATATTCATATAACTTGTTAACGAGCTTAGAATCGGGTGACATGATGTGGTCATAGAGAAATGTCGGTTTGGGGCTAAGCAGGTGGGTCATCACTTGTGGGTAGTCTATAGATGTGTGATCGATATGATGATTCTGTTGAGAGTTTACTTTCTACTAAAGGGTTACATGTCTTGCAATTTGAGTTTGGATCGCTTGAGGAAGTTCGCACGATTGTAACGAGGATGAATGTGTACTTGGTAGATGATTTGAGGTATTTCATGACTAGTGCAACATGAGCTTATGAGGAATTTAGTTAACTTATAGTGCGTGATTATGGCACTTATGGTGTAAGGGTATTGTGGGTTATCGGGTGTTATTTTCTATGGATTTGAACTAAGTAGGATAGCCTGCTATCGGCGATCAGATTGCATGGTCATGTGTTATGTTAGTTTTGGTCTAAGGTATACTTGTGGATCGGTTACGGCTTGAAGAAGTTGATTTCGAGGATGACTCGAGTAAGGAAATTTCTGGATACATGATGTATTACATTTTATGGATATATGGTAATCTTAGAATGATTCAGGTTTGCTATTCGTGGTAGAGGTAATGTTCACGGGCAAGGGATTCGCTCGGTTGCTTAGATATGTGGGTTATTTTCTTGAGTTGTTTGTGTGCTAATGAAATACAGGTCATTCGGCCTGTATTGATAGTGCATTCGATATTAGAGCGGAATGGATGACTCTCGATAAGGTTGTAATGAGTTCAGGATTCATACACACCAGTTGAGGATTTTCGGGAGAAATATATGTCTAAGATTTGAGATTTTCATTAGATGGTGTCAGGACTTGCTGTATTCCTATATCATTATAGATTCTACAATTGAGTATTAGGGGGATTAAGGAAACAATTTCAAATTTACAAAAGTTCGATTCAGAGTGGGCATTTTGTTTGCAGTGCTATTGGGTGCTTAAGAGGGAATACAATGGTTTATGGGCTTTAGGACGACGAGGTTTCATGTTAGGATCTCATGGAGTGAGATTGTGTTTAAGTATCGTAGTGTTCTGGCACGACGAGGTGTTATCTTGAAGGCAAATTGAGAGGGATTAAAAGAAATAAGTTATCTTGGTAGTGGTTTTGATCAGCATAGCCATAGAAATGATTGGTCTTTTTGGCTCTCTTAGTGTGGTGAGGCCTTACCGATGTTTTGTGGCAATAATCTTGGGTTGAGCGATTTGCGTGACTTGGTTAAGTTAAACGGATTCAGTTCTGATGGCTTGATAATATGAAAATGGGTTTCAAAGAGTTCTTGATGGTTTCAACTATGACTTATGACGGATGTTATCGACAAGTATGAGGAGTATGATGTGTGTTGTGATCTTCTGCTAGATGAGGTCATGTGAAAGGATCATGTTTGATGGAATATGTATATTTCTTGTGATCTAGATTTGATAATGGGGTTCTCGAGTTTTCGTATGATGGCATCATATATGCAGTATGGCATGTGGAATTGAGATTCGTATATACAAGTTTGTGCTTCGATTGTGATGGGAAGGTCATGAGTTCTAGACAACATGGGTGGTTTCAGATCCTTATAATAATGCTAGTACTATTTGGTATTACCTATGAAGAAAGTACATTTTAGAAAGGCGCATTATGGTTGACTGGTATTGTGGTAATCTCCTGGTTGACTAATTGTTGATGTTACAAATAATTGCTTTATTTCACAGAATAATTTTGAAAGTATTTCTCGTGAGACGATTGTGTATGAGGGATGTGTTAGTCATATGAGTGGTGAACTTAGGATCGGACATTGAGATTATTGTAATATAGGGGGTTGGATACTAGTAGGGCTCTCAAATTAAGAATATTCTTTCAATTGTGGAGGTGAAAGTATGTTAAGAGGTGGAGGGCTGATTGTATATGTCATAGATAAGTTATTGTGGACTTTTTGGAGGTTATCTACCTAATTTGGGAGGATTGAATTTATTAGGAAGGCCACTAGTAGGCTTAATGAGAATGTGTATTCTACATCGAGTCAAAATTTTGTTACTCAGCACAACTACTATTGAGGGTTGTGTCATTCGGTTATAGTTGATCTTATTCATGTCTGATAGGTTCCATGTGTTACTCTTCCATGCTACAATGGGTTGTGATATTGTTGACTATTTACACACATGATGTGGTTATGTTTGGTCCTTGTGGCGGAATTCGAGCGAGATGGCTCTTGGGGTGTTGAATGGTTGATTGCGCCTTGGTTATGGTCTTCATGTTTGTGGTATATTGCGCAACCCGTTTCTCCATGGTTATGATCATGCACTGCGCGTGTTTGTTGTTGATATGTATATGGTTGTGCATTGTGAGCATCATGGCTCGAGGTATTCCATGTGGATCAGTGTTTGGATTGGGCTACTTATGAGTGGTGATTTTACCACTTATTTAAGTGGAATTGAGTTAAAATAGTTGAAGAAGTGCATAAACTCAATTTCTTAGGCGTTAACCCTTATTTTCTAGATTCTACCTAGGTATATGATTGAACTACTTGTATCCATATCGGGTGCACTTAATTTCTTAATTATTTTAGGGATAATTCAATTAATATCTGAGACTAATTTATATAAACTCACTCCTATTTTTAAAATCGTGAAATACAATGGATCATTACTTGAGTGTAATTCCCCATGTAACCATGCTTTTTGCATTGATCATTTTACTCGCTTTCTTGGTTGGTTTACATTTTTGCATTTTGTTTACCCTTAAAATGAGTAACAATTAAATTTTTACGCGGTTTAAAGGATACACAATTTAATTCGATATTAATGATCTAAGAACAACAAGTAATTAAATTAAAGAGAGAATGAACGCTCAATCCAATCGAAATATGAAGATCACCCCTTGTCTTTAGTTGAACACTGAAACCCGGCCTCGATCGGACCCTCAATATGGGCTCGGTTGAAATTAAAGAAAAGGATAGCTAAAGAACACTATGAATGATAGCTACAAGACGAAAATGAACTTTTATTGCTTTGATATGCATGTCAATAATGTGTTAAAATGAAAACTCCTCCCCTTTATATAGTAGAGGAATTTCAATCCTAATACTAGTCTAAACAAGGTAAAAATTTCCTTTTTCCTGTAAATATCGATCCGCGGTTGATATCGGACAGAACTCGCAATGTAATATCAAGTTGAGGGAAAATATTACGACTCCCCACTTGTCAAGACCAACCGCTTCTCTTTTTCCCGATGTCTCAAAACTTTACTCTGGTTCGGATTCGTTTTTTTGCCGTGTCCGATCTCAGATGCATCGTTCACTCCTTCCGTTTCAAAACGAGGGATCCTTCAGTCTTGCTTGTAGTTTCTTCAGATGATTCTTCCCTCTCATTTCCTTATTGGGAAATCGAGGAAAAAATTTCCCCAGATTTTACCCCTAAACAGATAGTCCCCTCACTTTTCGGATAGCAAATTTATCAAAGCGATAAGAAGTGAATAATTGACCCGGTTCCATCTTCTGTACGAAATAACTAGGTTGAGGATCAGTGAAACATCCATCAGTCGCGTCATTCTGACTTCGGACACATGTCAGTTGTCGGTTGACCGTCCTCAAATGCGAAACATCACGTATTAATTACCTCTTCTCTATAAAAGCATCAATCCTTTTTTCACTTATTTACTTTTGGATTCCAGAACTAATTAATTTACCACCGAAATTTTCACTTGTTCTTAACTCATTCAAATCTTCATACATTGTTCTTCATCTCCCCATCTTCAAATCTTCATATTTCATCCTTTAACCTTTAAGGTTGACCTTGAAATTTTCATCCTTATCTTCAAATCTTCATACTCGTCTTTATATATTTATATTTCCTAGAATTTGATGGCGAAGACTTCACAATTCGTGCCTCAACTGACCATCCCTTCAACTTCTAACCCGGCAACGGCGCCAAGAATTCACCATAGGCTTACCCGTAGTGTACTACTCTACTAATCGAGCTCATTCAGTCTCGGATCAAGTAGGACTTTATTTGGTTGTAATGTAGGTTGCGGGACGGGTAGGATACATTTGGATATAAGAGTGACTACACCTCCCTAAGCACATTAATACATATTAAGCCAAACTCCACCTTCACATCAATGTTATTACCCCATACTTCTTTAAGCACAATTACATTAAGAGTCACTACATATATTTTTCTTTCACAATAATACAACTATTTATTTTATTTTATTTTTTTCTTTGTTTTTCTCAAGTGACTCTTACTTTTTCAAACAGTGCACCTTTCTCCTTATTTCAATTAT
>MDKI01166866.1:0-16321 GCA_005239505.1 Nicotiana paniculata
CTAATTAAGTATGTGCTACTATCTGCGGGGGCTACATACGCACGAGGTGACGGGAGTTCGTGCGTAACTACTATTATGCCATGTCCGGGTAGTCTAGGACCCACTAGCATGCCTTACTTGTTGTACCTGTGATCTTGCCTGTAATATTAGACTGCTAATATAATCGAAATAGTAATTGAATATCTAACGAAGACTAGAGTTCATTTTCTTAATCATCTAGAAAGAGAATTGACTTCTTCCGTGGACAATTGTATTCCGGATAAGGTTATATTATTGAATATTATAAAACTTGGCAAATGAATTTCGAGAAAGGATTTAAATACTATTTTGTGATTTTTAAAAGAGAAATCTGTCATTTACTTGAGTATTTATTTTCCCGACGTATTCGGGGTGGATTGTTGATTGTGCATGACTACATGTGACCGCTTCGCAATTTTCCGCGAACGGAGTGTTATTCCCCCACTCTCATGGGAGCGGGTCGTACGCCTCGGCGGATTGAAAGATGCACTTATGGTTCGGGCCGTTCGACCCTCGGCAGTGCATATATATGATTATTTTATGGCAAAGGTGCACTTATAGTTCGGGCCATTCGACCCTCGGCAGTGCACATACATGATTATTTTATAGCTCAGGCCGGTTGTCCTTATCCCATATGCGCATGCTAAATTGTTAAATGTTTTTCATGGATTTTGAAGTGACAAGATATTTGGGGGAAAATAAAGAAGTAATTGTTTATTTAAGAAATTTGGGGGGAAAATGAGAAAGTAGTAACTGTTTATTTACTTCCAGTATTTATTTGAATTACAGTTATCCGTAATGCTTACTGTTTTATCATCCTCGTATGCCTATTAATGATATCATATTGTGCTAAATTAATTTGTTGGACCTTAGTGAGTGTCTAATTCGACCTCTCGTCACTACCTCTCTGAGGTTAGGCGGGCGACTTACTGAGTACACGTTGTTATCGTACTCATGCTACACTTGCTGTGCATTTTTATTGCTCAGGTACCTTCATAGCGATGTGGCTGGTTTGGAAACTTAGGCGAGCTGCATTATCCGGAGGCGATCCGCAGCTGACAGAGTCTCCCTCGTATTGTATGATTTTATTTTAATTTCCTTGTCCAATTGTATTTCGGACAAGCTTTGTAGAAATTGTAAAATTCTTAGAATTTGCTCATGCACATTGTGACACCGGGTTCTGGGATGTGTTTGGGATTTAATTTAATAAATGGAATGGCTTACCTGTCTTATTTATTTGATAAATTTTTTATTTGCTATTATAACTTGTAAGTAAAAGATAACGATTTTGGAAAAGATATTAAAACAGAATTTATTTCAACTAATTAATGATTGGCTTGTTTGACGGTGGTGTCTGACGCCATCATGATCTTAATAAATTTTGGGTCGTGACAAGTTGTCGTCCCATTTTATTAGAATTATTATAATAAGAGAACTATAATTATGCTGATATATCATAGATTATGACATATTGCAGAATTGCTGTACTAGCCATTAGCCATGTTTCTTTCTCTTTTTCTTTTTATCATTTGTATATTATGTAATTGTGACTTCTAATTTATAAAACTCCTTTTTTCCCTTTCACAAGAATGAAAGGTGAAAAAATCTATTATATGTCCACGTGGATAATGAATTGTTTTTTTTATATAACTCCTATAAAACAATTATTTATATAACATCATCATGGAGTTCACGACTGAATTCCAGAGTAAAATCAAATAACCAAAAGACCAATTCAGACCAAAAGACCAATTCATCACCATGGAGTTCACTATCAAGTACTGCCCGTTTAAGATCAAACATAAAACTCCCACAAAATACTAGCTAAATTTTACATAAATCTACAATTCTTACTTAGACTCAGACCAAACATAACCAAAAGACCAATTCCAAATTCAAAGCAAGAATAGTAAATATTAAATAGTAGCTATGTGGCAATCCAAAATTGAGAGGAACAAAAAGGACGTAAGAATGTCAAGGGTCTCATAGTTGCGATAAATCACTTGAATCTGACTCGTCCTCTTCATCAAGCAATATTGGACATGCAACTTGATCAACCGTTGAAGTCAAACCTAAAAGGAAAAATGCATAATTAATAAAATGTATCAATATAGTATTAAACAATTGAATACCTATGAAGACAATAGCGAGAAAATTACTTACCATTTAATTCATTCCATAACCACGTGCGAGCACACATTAAAGCTTCCAAATTAGTGGGGTAGAGTCTACTCCGATGAGGGCTAATCAACCTCCCACTAATGCTAAATGTCGATTCTGAAGCAACAATAGACACAGGAATGGCTAAGAGATCACGAGCCATTTTTTGCAATGTAGGAAATTTCAATCCATTTGTCTTCCACCAACTCAATTTTCAAATGAAGGGGTTCGAGGAAGTAGGTCTTCTTCTAAGTACATATCCAACTCTGATCTTTTCTCCACGGTAGCTCCAGTTGAAGCTACAAATCTATCAAAGCTCGAAAGCCGATCACCCTGAGTAAACCTAGTGACTTCACTAGAACTAGATGCTAATCAATCATGTGGAGCAGATAATTTACTCTTATAGTCTTGAAAGAGATCATAACAATTGGACGAACTTCTTGAATTTTAGTTGAAGATTCTTCACCATAAATTAGTGGAAAAAAGAACTCTACCAACTTCATCTTGTACCGTGGATCAAAGATTGCAGCTACTCCCATCAAAATATGCACATCATCCCAATATTTTTTAAATTTCAACAACATCCAGATGCCATAGTGCTAATCACAGGATTAAACTCATTCACCCAAGCTTCCAATTCTAGCTTAATTTCACAAACTTTTGTAAAGTATTGACTAGAAGTTGGATATTGAGTTCCTGAAAACTGTTCAGTGATATGATAAAAAAATTTGAGCTTATCAGAAACATCTTCTGCATTACTCCATTGCTCTTCAGTTGGATACGAGTGATAATTTGTGTCAGTTAGACTCAACTTGTTAAACACCTCTTTGTATTCTATAGTTGTTCTCAACATTAAATATGTTAAGTTCCACCGAGTAGGACAATCATACTCCAACTTCTTATTACAAGAACAGTGAACCAAATGTGCGGCTTCTTCAAACCTCTCAATTCTGCCAGCTGATCCAATCCAATACAAGACACTATCACGCACTTTGCTTATACTACCTCCTATCACCTTTAACCCTTCTTGCACAATCAAATTTAAAATATGTGCAGCACAACGCACATGAATAACTCGACCACTCAACAACAAATCTTTTTATTAAGTTTCTCATCCAATAAAGTTTTAATCATAGCATTGTTTGTGCTAGCATTATCAACTGTGATAGTTGATATTTTTCGTTCAAGATTCCAATCAAACAAACAATTAACCAAAGCACCACACAAGAAATTTTTATCATGTGGAGCAGGACATAAGCAAATCTCAGAATATAACTTTGAAGCCTCCACGAATCATCAATGAAATGACCAGTAATAGCCATGAACCCTTTACTTTTACATGATACATATTGTTAACGAATATTTTTTTAGCATTAGCTACTTTTACAGAGTGAAATTGAAAAATTGATAAAGTAAATAATAACACTACCAAAATGATACATATTGTTACTCGTTGAGAATTTTCAATCTCAACTTATTAGAAAGCATTTAAGAAAATTGTTTACAGTGGAGGACTGTGTAACTTTACCAAGTCAATTCCAACTTTTAACAAGTTATAAAAGGCGTGGCCAGTTTCAGGAAAAGCAAATAAATTCCACACTAATGAAAAATAACTGAAAGAAGTTTAATTTGGAAAATTTGTAACTTAATTATAAAGATTACAAAAAATATTATTGTCGAGAGTGACTGTGTAACGATCCGACCGGTCGTTTTGAGCTCTAGCGCGTCGTTCAGCAGTTTGAGGTCATGAGCAGCTCCGTTTCAGGTATTATGACTTGTAAGTGTGGTCAAAATCGAGTTTCGGAAAGTTTAGAGTCAAATTGGAAAGAAAATTCTCATTTCAGAAGCCTTAAGTTGGAGAAAGTGATCAAGATTGGAATTTTGAGTAAACGACCTCCGAATCAGGATTTGAAAGTTCATGTAGGTTCGTATGATGATTCGGACTTGGGCGTATGTCCGGATTGGGCTTTGGATAACAGGGGAGTGTTTCAGCGTATACTGTGAAAGTCAGCATTTTGAAGAAATTTCCTAAGTTTGGCTTGAAGCGCATTTCAGTGTTATTGATATACGTTTGGGATTCCGAGCCTGGGAATAGCTCCGCATGGTGATTCTGGAGTTGCGCGCGATCGCAAGTGAATTTGGATGTCCGTAGGTCATTTTGAAGTCATTTGGCTAAAGATAGAAATTTGAAGGTTTTTGAGAAATCCAGCCGGAAGTGGAAATTTTGATATCGGGGTCGGAATGCGATTCCGGAAGTTGGATCTGGTCTGTAATGTCAAATATGAGTTGCGTGCAAAATTTGGGGTCAATCGGACGTGATTTGATAGGTTTCAGCATCGGATGTAGAAGTTGGAAATTTCAAAGTTCATAAAGTTTGAGTTTGAGTGCGATTTGTGATTTCGGCGTTGTTTGATGTGATTTGAGGCCTCGAGCAAGTCCAACTGAGTCGTGTGATTGGACGGGGCCTCGGGTGGATTTCGGGTGGTTAACGGATCAAATTTGAAGTTGGAAGAGGAGCTGGAGCTGCTTGTGTCTGGTGTGACCGCACCTGCGAGGATTTGGCAGCAGGTGCGAGAGTGGGCTGGCTTGGCTGGGATCGCAGGTGCGATGGAATTTCTTTACTTGCGAAGGCGCAGATGCGGGCAATGGGTCGCAGATGCGGATCCGGCTGGAGGAGAAGGAAGTCGCAGGTGTGGGCTCTTGGGCGCACTTGCGGAAGAGCAGGTGCGAAGGTCGGATCGCAGGTGCGAAAAATGCCCTGGGCAGAATGTTTTAAACCGAGGTTTGTTGGCCATTTCTCCAATTTTCTTTTGGTGTGGGGCGATTTTGATGGACTTCAAGAGAGGATTTTCTTCATGCATTGCTAGGTAAGTAATTCCTTCATATTTCTAAGTTAATGCAAGGTTATTACATGGAATTATACATGAGAATTTGTATAAAACTTGGGAAATCTTGAAGAAAACCTAGAAATTTGTATTTTGATTTTAATTTGAGCATGGAATTTAGAGTAAATTTTATATTTGAGTTAGTAAGACTACTTTGAGAAATTTCAGAATCCGGGCACGTGGGCCCGAGGGCATTTTGGTCAATTCACTGAGCAGAGTTGGAAAAGTATATAATTTGAATTTGTTACGAGTATTAGAATGAATTTTCATTGCTTTGCCCGTTATTTGGTAGTTTTGGGGCGTTGTGCATCCATTGGAGTCGTCGGAAGGGCTTGAAAGCTGGTTATGGGATTTCGGAGTGAGGTAAGTCTCCTTTCTTACTTTCTGAGGGGGAATTGTCCCCCTAGGTGAACTAATTAAAAATGTGCTACTATCTGCGGGGGCTACGTACGCACAAGGTAACGGGAGTCTGTGCGTAGCTACTATTATGCCATGTCCGGGTAGTCTAGGACCCACTAGCATGCCTTACGTGTTATACATGTGATCCTACCCATAATATTAAATTGTTAATGCTATTGAATCGGTAAATCATTTCCTAAGAAGACTAGAGTGTACCTCTCTTAATCATTTAGAAAGAGAATTGATTCCTACGTGGATAATTGTGTTCCTGATAATGTTATATTACTGAATATTATAAAACTTAGCAAATGAGTTTTAAAACAAAGATTTAAAAGTTATTTTTCATGTTCCTTTAAGAAGAATTTTACCACTTTCCTGAGTAACTGTTTTCTTGATAAAAATGCGAATTTATTATGTGAATATGTGTACATATGAGCACCTAAGTCGCCGGAATGATTCGCGAGCAGGCTAGCCTTATTATTTTTATGTTTATCGCGTCGCATGATCGATTCGCGAGCGGGAAAAAAATAGATGCATCTATGATTCGAGCCGTTCAACCCTTCGGCAGTGCACATTATTATTTTTGGTCCGCGTCATTCGACCCTCGGCATTGCTTGCGCATGATATTTACTGCATATTTACTGTGATTTTACCTGATTACAGGCTTGGAAATCTTAAGTTGCCGACTGAAATGACAAAGATTTAAAGTTATTAAAATTTTGGAAGAAATTGTTCTTTTCCCGTTAGTTATTTGTTAAATTATTAAGTCATCCATGTTTGATTGTTTGTTAATAAAAGGACGAAGACTTAAAGTGTTAAATGTGGAAGGGTTGACATTAATTATTCTGATCTTAATAAATTGTCTATGACATTCATGCTTAGTGTCTCACTTGAATATGCTAAATTGACCTCTAGCAAGTGTCTAATTCGACCTCTCGTCATTACCTCTCTGAGGCTAGGCGGGTGACTTACTGAATACACGTTGTTTTCGTACTCATGCTACACTTGCTGTGCATTTTTATTGCACAGGTACTTTCACAGCGATATGGCTGGGTTGGAGACTTAGGCGAGCTGTATCATCCGGAGGCGATCCGCAGCTGACAGAGTCTCCCTCATATTGTATTCATTTTGTTTTAAATTCCATTGTCCAATTTGTATTTTGGACAAGCTTTGTAACGATTGTATAAATTCTTAAAAATTGCTCATGCACTTGTGCCACTGGGTTCCGGGATATGTATATGGAATGTATTTTATAAAAATGGAATATTAAACTGTTGTATTTGCTTAACAGATTTTGTTTAGTTACTACGTAACAAGTTAAAGATAATACTTTCAAAAATATTAAAACGGGAATTTTTTTCAACTAATCAATTGACTTGCGTAGTTGCAATTTACTTTTTCAAGCTCGAATTCACATACAAAGTAAACTCATCAAGTTCATCCATATCTTTCACCAAATTGAAGGAATTTTGCTCTTTGATTCAAGAGCAAGCTTTTATATACATACAGTAATGTTTTTAGAAGAAGAACAAGTGAACAGTCTTTAGATTTAGACTGCTAACAATAATAATAATATGATCCCTTATACATAACTATAAACATCAGACCTCTTACAGCAGACGAAACCAGTCAACCACCGAGGAAAACTTCAATGAAATCCGGCGAGGAATTCAAATAGGCAGCGACGGCAGCAGTGGTGGCAACGAAGAAGAAGGATGCGATTGAGGGAACCTCCTCTGGCGAGTGGCGACGGGCGACGGCGTCTTTCAAGTTGAGTGTTGAAATGTGAAATGTTATAGAGATTCGGGATTCAAAGAGTTATTGCTAGATTGCCGTCTCACGTCTGCCAATTGAAAAAAAATGATAAAATATGCGGGTTACTTTTATTTTACCCGATCTATCTATTAATTCGGACCTTGCCCTGCCCTGTCCTGCCCTAACCTATTTTTTTTTTTAAATACCCAGCCCTGCCCTACCCCATTTAAATTTTCCCCTGCCCCGCCCTGCCCCAATTACCATCCCTAATTGGTATTTTGTCATAATGAACATTTTGGTTGATACTGCATGATCTGTTGGTCTTTGTCTGATTAGTGTGGAAAAAAAAGGTATTAACTTGCTTATTTAGAGGGAAAAGCCTCAATTTTAACTTATATGTGATTAATTTATTTGACGACCAAAGTAATTCATTGAGCTTAGGTTTAACAACTCTTTGTGTTATAATTTATTTTCTGTTTGTGGGGTTGATTTATAGGATTATGATGGTGAATTTTTTAACTGTACGATCACGATGGATTTGGTCCTATACATTATTATTTCTGCTAATGTGTTCAGTTTTCAAATTGGAGTTTAATTTGCAGAGGTTGTTGCGGGCATACCCAATAGGATGTTGTCCAATATCTAAGAGTTGGAGAAGACTTTACAAAGTGTTGTCATTTGAAACACCTGGCTCTTCTAACCACGAGTGCATGGGAACAACAACGTTCTGATATATTTCGGCTTCATACTTTGTGTACAATTTTTTTCATGGCACATGGAGAATTGGTGCTTCAGATATACAATTATCTGTATGATTACCAACCTAAAAGATGTAAAATACACTCTATGGAGAAACCTTCCAATGGTAGCGTCTGTGTAATTTTAGTATGTAGTGCTTCATCATGAAATGAGTGTTTTTTAAATATTTGTATTTGAGACTCAAAACTTCTGAGTATGATTTGAATGCTTATAGCTAAGGCTCAAAACTCTTTTGAGTCATGAAATTTTTAAATCTAATATATTAGGCCCGTGCTGGCACGGGCTGATACAACATGGTAGAAAAATAAAAAGAGTTTTAAAAGTGTAACAACCCATTAAAATTGCTGATTGCACTTCACTATACTACCCACTTTTCTTTGCAAACTTAAATGCTGTTTATTATATCATCTTGCTATATATACATGAGAGTTCAATATAATCATAAAATGAAATCCCCAAAATGAGAAGAATAAAGTTAACGTAGATAACCTTAACCTATTGAAAATCTCTGTCTTTATCTACGGGAATTGAAAGCACATTACATTATTTGTATATTCCTTCAAAACTTTTGGCCAATGTAAAGCTACACCCCCAGAAGAAATTTAATTTGTTTCAAAGGACCAATCATTATTCTGTCAAAATCAAATTTGATATAGTTTGTTCCAAACTATAGTACTTAATAGTTGTCAAATACATAATTATTTTCATAATCTAACAACTTCAAAAGTCCAATTAAATCCATAGAATTAAACTTTTCCAATAAGTTTTTGTTTCTCAATTTTAACGAAGAAAATCGCAACTAATTAGGGGACATAATAGATGCTTTAAATTAACGGCAAATTCAATTGTTTTCACACAAATTGCAAACCCCAAGTTCTTTCGAAATCAATGGTGTAATAGAAATTAACACAGTAAATTCTAACAGTATTCATATCAAGAGAATACACAACCTGCCTCTGATGCCAATGTAAAAAAATTTAGCAGCAAGAACAACAAATTGTATGTACCTTGTTATACGTAGCGGAAATTGTTGTAGTTGCTACCAAGATAATTGTCTCAAATCTACTTTGAATCACCAGGAAACAAAGTTTATTTTACAAACTAAAGCCTTCCTTCTTTGTACGTGTGTTTTGTTGGGAGAAGAAGAGAAAGTCTTTTTAAATCTTGAGAGTTCTTCTGTAGGACAAATATATAGAAGAGGAATAGAGGAAAAAATCACCGATGAAAACCACCATTCCATGTTCTCATATCTCTCAAATAACGTGAGGTAGTTTTTAGGAGTAATAAAAGCTCCATTAGTAACCTCCTTAAGTTTAATCTCTTCTAAACGGGTCGGGTCAGTCCACATGGGCGACTCACGACCCAAACCTAACATCCAACAACACCCTTTGAAATGTGGTCCTGTAACGACCCGACCGGTAGTTACGAGAGTTATAGCCCCGTTTTCCTCATGTATTCTTCTTTTATTCTTTACAGTTGTATTATGTCTTGCCGGGTTGGTTAGTTCGGGTCAGGAGTGGTTTCAAAGTGAATTGAGACACTTACTCTCTTAATTGGAAACTTAAGTTGGAAAAGTCGACCGGATGTCGACTTGTGTGTAAACGACCTCAGATTTAAATTTTGATGGTTCTGTTAGCTCCGTTAGGTGATTTTGGACTTAGGAGCGCGTCCGGATGTGATTTGGATGTTCGTAGTAGAATTAGGCTTGAATTGACGAAAGTTGAAATTTTGGCGATTTTGGCCGGAGGTGAAAATTTTGATATAAGGGTCAGATTGGATTTTCGGAAGTTGGAGTAGGTTCCTGGTGTTTGTTTTGACTTGTGTGTAAAATTTGAGGTCAATCGAACGTGGTTTGGTAGGTTTCGGCGTCGTTTATAGAATTTAGAAATTTCGAAGTTCATTAGACTTGAATCTGTAGGTAATTCGTGTTTTGATGTTGTTTGAGGTGATTTGAGGATTCGAATAAGTTCGTATAATGTTTTGGGACTTGCTGGTATGTTTTGTTGAGGCCCCGGGGGCCTCGGGAGAGTTTCGGGTGGTTAACGGATCATTTTTGGACTTCGGTTGATAGTTGATATCTGCTAGTGTGATTCTTCTAGTTTCCTTCATGTGTCAAAATCGAGGTCATGATCGAGGTCATGATTGAGGTCATGATCGAGGGCATGATTGAGGCCATGATCGAAGGCAGAACCGAGGGCAGTCTGGACAGAAACTTTAAGTTATAAGATAAGGGGACTTCATCCCATTTTCCATTTTTGACGAATTGGAGCTTGGGGAGAGGCGATTCTTGAGAGATTTTTAGAGGAAAAACATTTTTCACGATCCAATTCCATAATAGGCCGTGATGGTACCCAACACCGTTGTTAGGCAAGCCAACACTGTTCAAACTAGTGAATTCTCGTTTGAGTAAATTACTTAAGTGGATAATAGTTCTATATTTGTTGAAAAGATTTATATATTTACCAATGTGACAAAATTAAACGGGAGAAACGAGTACAAACTGTAGTCATATAAATAATACCAAAATCATAAATCTACTAGTGTGTGTGCCAAGACCTGGTGTCATAAGTATGTGGGAAATCTAGTAGAATATACAAAAGAAGACTAGCCAACTGTCTAAAAGGAAATAGACAGAAAAGAAATAAAACATAAGAGAGACTCCAGCTTCTGCGGAATGGCTCGGAAGGCAGCTCACTGTGAAGTCTCTAAGTGGGGATCAAATCTGCGCACCATACTGGTAACCAGATGCACCTGCCTCAGATTCTGTACAATTAAGTACAGAAAAGTAGCATGATTACATAAATAATATGTGCTCAGTAAGTATCTTGTCTAACCTCGAAGAAGTAGTGACGAGGGGTCGACTCCAACACTTACTGGGGCCAATAACATGATAATAAGAGATTATAATTAAACATGGTATACCACAATAAAACCCATAACAAGAAATAACTGAACAAGTCTTCACCATATGTAAGAACTTAAATCACTTTCTTCCTTTAAAACATATGATCACACAAACGATGAATTTATACCAAATATAAAAGGAACTTCCAGTTCTATTATCACACACGAATACCATCGAGGACGTTCGGTCCGATCCAACATAAATATAAATTGTACACTGCAGAGGGTCGGACGGGGCGAACCATAGATTCATCTATTACCCTGCTCGCAAATCATACATGTGACGCGGTCAAATATAAATTTATCAATAAATCATAACTCTTTCTTGATTCCTTTCAAAATAAAGACAATTTAACTTGAAACTTTTAAATCCTTAAAAAATCCTCAACTTAGTTCCATGTACTACAGTTAACAAATATAATCAAATAACGGTGTCCACAAGCATGGTGTAAAACTAAAATTACCCGGACATAAGCAGGAATAGTAGCTACGTACGGACTCTCGTCACTTCGTGCGTCCGTAGCCCCCACAAATAACAACACATATCAATTAAGTTCACCTAAGAGGAAATTTCCCTCTTACAAGGTTAGAAAAGCAACTTACCTCGTCTCAAAGCCTACTTCTCAATTCAAGAATGCGCTCAAACCTCCGAAATTGATACCAAACGACTCGGAACTATCCAAACATTACATAAATCGATCAATCTATGCTCAAAAGTTCATATCTCAACTATTAAAGTGATTACCCAACCCAATTTGCAAGATTCCTAAAATTCACCCATAGGCCCACACGCCCGGATTCCGGAAATTTTTGAAGAAATTTATTACCCATAATCTTAAGAACATAATATATGTTTTTCACTAAGTTTTATAATCATTTTCGTGGTAAAATCTCATTTTTATTAAAACCTATGTTTTTCTTCCAAACTCATAATTTCTACCAATTTTCATGTTGAAATCTACCCATAATCTATGTATTAAACTCACATTAAGGTAGGAATTACTTACCCTCAATGACCAGGTTGCATTCTCCCCCTTTTGAAGCTCTAGAATCGCCCAAGTGTGTAAAGAATGGGAGAAAAATGCCTAATTCCCGTATTAAAAGAAGTGCACTGCCCCAGCAATTTTCGCATCTGCGGTCTCACTTCTGCGGACAAGGGTCCGCTTCTGCGGAATTGACTGGGCCGGCTAGGGTCGCTTCTGCGGACGGGCTCCAGCTTCTACGGAAAGGGGGAAGCATATGCGGAACCTGGGCTGCCCTCCTTGGGCCGCATCTGCGAGGCTTGGCTCGCACCTACGGCTGGCCAACCGCAAGTGCGGGCACACCAGATTTGGTGCACCAGCAGCCATGTTGAGTTTCAAACTCAACTCGCGCATCGTCCGAACGGCAACCGGGGCCCCCGAGGCCCAGTCCAAACATATCAATAAGTTTGGAATTATAAAACGGACTCGCTCAAACTCTCGGAACGTTCGAAACAACATTAAAACTAAGAGTCGCACCCCAAAACCAATT
Organism: Nicotiana paniculata; assembly: GCA_005239505.1. Taxonomy (NCBI): domain Eukaryota; kingdom Viridiplantae; phylum Streptophyta; class Magnoliopsida; order Solanales; family Solanaceae; genus Nicotiana; species Nicotiana paniculata. The sequence goes on from MDKI01166866.1 coordinate 12,393, forward strand.
GAATCAAACTTAAGAACTTCAAGTTCTTCATTTTACTTCCAATTCGCCGAAGCGTATTTAAACTACTCGGAATGACACCAAATTTTGTGTGCAAGTCTTAAATGACATTACGGAAATATTCCCAATCTCGGAATTTCCATTTGGACCTCGATATCACCAAAACACGTTTCAAACCAAAATTAAAGAACTTTTAAAACCTTCAAGAACCAACTTTCACTATTACATGCCGAAGCGCTCCCTGGTCATCCAAAACGCGATCCGAACATACGCCCAAGTCCGAAATCATCATACGAACTTACTGGAACCGCCAAATCCCGATTTCGATGTCATTTACTCAAAATGTTGACCGAAGTCAAACTTGGCCTTTTAAGCCAACCTTAAGGAAGTGTTCCGATTCCAACCTGAACCCTTCCAAATCCCGAACTAACCATCCCCGCAAGTCATAAAACAGTAAAAGCACATACGGGGAGTCTTATACAAAGGAACGGGGTTCTAGAAAGAAAAATGACCGATCGGGTTGTTACATTGTCCACCTCTTAAGCAAACGTTCGTCCTCAAATGGGTCTAGAATCATACCTGGAGTGTTGAACAAGTGAGAATATATTCTCCGCATGTCCTCCTCGGACTCCCAAGTGGCCTTATTGACTGGTTAGACCCTCCACTGGACCTTCACCGTGGAAATCCTCTTGGACCTCAACTAGCGATCCTGCCTAGCAACAATAGCAACTGGCTCCTCCTCGTAGCCCAAGCTCTCATCTAACTGAATAGTGATGAATTCTATCACATGTGACAAGTTGGCGTGATATCTCCGGAGCATAGACACGTGGAAAACTGGATGAACTCCAGATAGACTGGGAGGCAAAGCAAGCTCATAAGCGACCTCCCCAACTCACCCCAACACCTCAAATGGGCCTATAAACCTGGGGCTCAACTTGCCCTTCTTCCCAAACCTCATGATCCCCTTCATCGGCGAGACTTTCAAGAGAACCTTCTTGCCCACCATGAATGATAAGTCACGCGCCTTCCTATCTGCGTAACTCTTCTGCCGGAACTGTGCTGTTAGGAGTCGCTCCTGAATCTACTTCACCTTTTCCAAGGCATCCCTCACCAAATTAGTACCATATAACCTAGCCTCACCGGAATCAAACAACCCAATGGGAGAACGGAATCGCCGACCATATAAAGCCTCGAACTGAACCATCTCAATGCTGGACTGATAACTGTTGTTTTAAGCAAACTCAGCCAGAGGCAAGAACTGATCCCACTGTCCCCCAAAGTCAATTACACATGCCCTGAGCATGTCCTCCAAGATCTGAACTGTCTGCTCCGACTTCCCGTCGTTCTGAGGATGAAATGCTTTGCTGAGCTCTACACGGGTCCCCAACTCACCCTGAACGGCTCTCCAGAAATGCGAAGTGAACTGAGGGCCTCTATCTGATATGATGGAAACAGGCACACCGTGCAACTGGACTATCTCCCGAATATAAATCTGGGCCAACCTCTCTGAAGTATAAGTAGTGGCAACTGGAATGAAGTGTGACGACTTGGTCAACCTATCAATAATGACCCAAACTGCATCGAACTTTTGCAAAGTCCGCAGCAACCCAACTACGAAGTCCATAGTGATGCGCTCCCATTTTCACTCGGGTATAGTCATCTGCTGGAGTAGGACTCCTTGTATCTGGTGCTCATACTTAACCTGCTGACAATTTAGGCATCTAGCTACATACTCAACTATGTCTTTCTTCATCCGCCGCCACCAATAATGCTGCTTCAAGTCACGATACATCTTCGTAGCACCTGGATGAATGGAGTACCGAGAACTGTGTGCTTCCTCTAGAATCCTCTCCCTCAAGCCATCGACATTAGGAACGCATAGATGACCCTGGAGGCGCAGGGAACCATCATCGCCTATAGAAACCTCCTTGGCATCGCCCTGTAGTACTGTCTCTCTAAGAACTGTCAAGTGCGGATCATCAAACTGTCGAGCCTTGATCTGCCCCAATAATGAAGACTAGGCAACAACACTTGCAAAGACTCGGCTGGGCTCTAAAATGTCCAAACTCACAAGTTTGTTAGCCAAGGACTGAATGTCTAAAGCTAGTGGCCTCTCCTCAGCTGAAATGAATGCCAAACTACCCATACTCTCTGCCTTCCTGCTCAACGCATCCACGACTACATTCTCCTTTCCCGGATGATAAAGAATAGTGATGTCATAGTCCTTCAGTAACTCAAGCCACCTACGCTGCCTCAAATTGAGATCCCTTTGCTTGAACAAGTGTTTTAAACTGCAATGATCAGTTTAAACCTCACAAGACACCCCATATAGATAATGCCTCCAGATCTTAAGAGCATGAACAATCGCGGCCAACTCCAAATCGTGCACATTATAATTCTTCTCATGGGGATTCAGTTGACGTGAAACATATGAAATAACTCGCCCCTCCTGCATCAATACACAACCCAAGCCAATGCGTGAAGCAAAGCAATACATAGTATACATCCCCAAACCGGAAGGCAACACTAAATTGGCCCTGTAGTCAAAGTTGTCTTGATATTTTTAAAGCTCGCCTCACAATCATCGGTTCGACGGAACTGAGCACCCTTCTGGGTCAATCTAGTCAAAGGTGTTGCAATGCATGAAAATACCTCCACAAACCTGCGATAATAACCTGCTAATCCCAAGAAACTCCTGATCTCGGTCGCCGAAGTAGGACTAGGCCAACTCTGAACCACCTCAATCTTCTTGGGATCCACCTTAATACCTTCGCCTAATACAACATGCCCCAAGTATGCCACAGAATCTAACCAAAACTTACACTTGGAGAATTTAGCATAACACTTCTGTTCGCGCAAGGTCTGGAGCTACTCTCAAATGTTGCTCTTGCTCCCCCAGGCTACGAGAGTAGATCAAGATGTCATCAATGAAGAAAATGATGAACGAACCAATATAAGGCATAAACACCCCGTTCATCAAATCCATAAATGTTGTTGGGGCATTAGTCAAGCCGAAGGACATCACTAGAAACTCATAATGGCCATATCTAGTATGGAAGGCAGTCTTCGGAACATCTGAGTCCCGAATCTTCAACTGATGGCATCCCGATCTCAAGTCGATCTTAGAAAACACCCTAGCACCCTGCAACTGGTCAAACAAATCATCAATATGCGACAACGGGTACTTGTTCTTAATGGTGACTTTGTTCAACTGGCGGTGATCAATGCACATCCGCATAGTCCCATACTTCTTCTTCAAAAATACTATCGGTGCACCCCAAGGTGATACACTCAGCCTGATGAACCCCTTTTCTAGCAACTCTTCAATTTGTTCCTTCAACTCCTTCAATTATTTCAGAGCCATACGATACGGTGGGATAGATATAGGCTGAGTGACTGGAGCCAAGTCAATACAGAAATCACTATCACGATCTGGTGGTATGCTCGGAAGGTTAGAAGGAAACACATAGGCGAAATCTCAAACTACTGGCACTGAATCAATCGTTGGAGTCTCTGCAGTAGTATCCCGAAGATAGGATAGGTAAGCCAAGCAACCCTTCTCGACCATGTGTCGAGCCCTCAGAAAAGAGATAACCCGACTAGGTATACTGACATATGAACCCTTCCACTCCAATCTAGGCAACCCTGGCATTGCTAAGGTAACAGTCTTGGCATGGCAATCAAGGATGGCGTGATATGGGGATAACCAGTCCATGCCCGGGATGACCTCATAGTCGGTCATATCAAGTAATAGAAGGTCTGCTCTAGTCTCGAAACCACAAAATGTGACCACACAGGACCGATAGATCCAATTCATAACCATAGAATTGCCCACAGGAGTGGACACATAAATAGGAATACCTAAGGACTCATGTTGGTTGATTTCCCAATGCACACGCAAGTGTACGTGGCCGACAAGTAATATAGGAATT
>ML301665.1:0-31009 GCA_005239505.1 Nicotiana paniculata
AACGAAAATAAAGGTGAAATCATTGGGGTTAGTAAGGTAGGTAAGGTGATACACGATCCATTGCACATGTGTATCTAATAGATTTCTTGAAATATAGACTGATCAGTGTATCACAACTGTGTGACGGAGGTAACCTGGTTGATTTTACTTCAACAAAATGTTTTGTGATTAACCTGCTTACTGACAAGATTGTTTTGCAGGGAAAAAGAATGAATAACATCTATGTCATAGACTTGTCCACACTGTCTGAAAATGAACTCACTTGACTAAGTGTGTTGGACAATGATCCCCTCATGTGGCACAAACGACTTGGTCATGCAAGTCTAACTCAGATTAACAAACTAGTCTCTAAGGACTTAGTGGTAGGACTTCCTAACATTAATTTCAAGGAAGACAATATTTGTGAGGCATGTTCCAGGGGGAAGCAAGTAAGGTCCTCTTTCAAAAGTAAGAAAATAGTCAGTACCTCCAGGGCGTTGGAACTGGTTCATATGGATCTATGCGGTCCTATGAGAACTTTGAGTAGAGGTGGTAAGAGATATGTGATGGTGCTAGTTGATGATTTTTCATGGTTCACTTGGCGGTGGTAAGAGATATGTGATGGTGCTAGGCCGAGATCCCTCCTAGTAGGCTATCAGCTCAGTGGAAGATGTTGGTGCGCTCCATTTGCTTCGGAGTCACTTGTTTGGTTAGTATGATTTAGACGGGTATTGTTTGGTATGGCGGGACTCTATCCCGATCTTTATGACTTTTATGTACTCTTAGATGCTTGTAGACATATGTCGTATACGTGGAAGATTTTACGGCCTTGTCGGCCTATGTTTTGAGTTTATAAATGATTATGTTGGCCTATTAGGCCCGTATGTCACGTGTATATGATGATGTAATAAGAATGATACGTTACGTTGGTACTCGGTCGAGTAAGGTATCGGGTGCCTGTCGCGGCCCATCGGTTTAGGTCGTGACAAAAGTGGTATCAGAGCAGTTCTATCCTAGGGAGTCTACAAGTCGTGTCTAGTAGAGTCTTGTGTATGGGTGTGTCGTGCACCACACTTATAAGTAGGAGGCTACAGGGAATTTAGGACTGTCACTCTTTCTTCTTACTCTAGATCATGTGGTAGAGCTTAGTTGTAAGAACTCAAATTCCTAAACTCTATCTTATTCATAGTACGACGATGCCTTCGTTCAGAAAGACGATCGATAGGAGATATAACTGTGGAAGTATTGAGTTAGAGGAACTCGATTTTGCATCTTGCTTATGATGAGTAAATGAGAGGTCTTCAGCAGATCATGCGTATACTAAAAGCTGTACGGTTCTTGATAAGGAGATTTTAGGAAAGAATACTTATCCACTCTTACGGTAAAAAGAAATAACATAATCGAAAGTTAGACATAAGTTGCAGCAAGTAAAAGAAGCAAGGTGAAGAAGGGTACCAGGTACCCAATTAATAAAGATTATCATTATTTACCATTCAGGAAGGGAGATATAAGCATTTTGAATTACCTTCAACAGTAATAGATGTAAGTACAATCGACCACACCTGTCTTAGTCATGTCCTATGGGAGCTAACGGATATGGTTTAAGAGAAGGACATGATAGTAGGATCCGGCTGGGGTTAGAGTAATCCAAAATAATGAATGGATGGTTTAGGTTAGTTGACATTTCCGAAGGATATTACAAAGGTGCTAATCTCCTTGTGAGACACCCAGATGGTGCACACTAAAATGGTACATCTAAATATGAGTACTATAAAGATAGGAACTGGAAAACTTGAATGGATAAATGTTTCCTTAGTATGGCTCCCGTCCCTAGTAAAGGGTGAATGTTAGGCAACCTGAAGAGATAGTAGGTGGAGCAAGAGAAGCTAAAAGCAAACAATATCTTGTTCAAGTTTTTGGAATAAAGTAATAGATATAAATGTTAGCAGGAAATAAGAAGAGTTAATGATGCATTATGAGTAAGATGTGATACATGGATGACAACGGTAGATCAAAAAGATGGCAGTATTACAGAATCTATAGTCAACTAAAGGAAAAGACAAGAGGTGATAGGCCTTGAGACAACAAAAGAGTATAGGCCATAAAGTCATAGCCTCATTTCAAGAAATAAGTTCGTGACTCCAACGCGACTACCTGAAGGAAAAGTTAAACCCCAGAGTAATAAGAACCAGTATGGGCTAGTGAACAAGATAAACTAAACATGAATTAGGGACTGGGTGATTTGATAATAGTCAGCATCGTGAGAATTTCAGATCGCATTCCAGCAATAATATAATGGACAACAGAAGAAGATCCATGATGAATTCAAAGAATGGTCATTCAGGGAGACGCTTCCCTAAAGCAAGAAATGTGAGCAAAGTTAAGCTTACGGGACTGTAGGTGCCAGTTACACTAGGTGTTTCCCTCGTGAGTAAGGAAATTTGTTATCCTTGGTACAGAAGGATTACCGCAAGACGAGTGAGGGTCATCGATGATGTGAAAAGATGGCAGATGAAGAGGTAAAATATTTATACGTAGATCATCGTAGCACTAAATGTTAGTACTCCCACAAAGGGGGAATATGGAGTAATGTGGAATTAAGTCAGAATTAAGGGGTTTTAGTAATTATGGAATGGTAAAGGAAGAATGCGATAAAAAAATGAAAAAGGGACGAGATTGCACTTATTTAAAGCCTATAGATATGCTATGATTCCAGAACATTATGCAAAAATTACGTCAAGGAAAGGAAGTAAGGATCCCGGCCCAAGATGTTATTGATAGATAAGGAGTCAGTGCGAGACGTAAGTGAAGACACAGGAAATAACCCAAGAAAGATTACACGAAATATTGATATGAGAATGGGCCAATGAGTAGTCAGTAATTTATTAAGGAAGAGGCTAGTTATGGATAAACAAGAGGTTACATACGAGTTAGCAAATCATGCAATATAAACATAGTAGAACCCAATATGGTGAATACGGTCTCGCAGTTATGACATCGTGATCATTGAGAAATATTTAGATAGGAGTTGGGTAGTTAAAGGTACCATATGAGTATTACTAAAATAACAGAGAAAGCCACTGGGAAGACAGTCAAAATATCAAGTTCAGAAGTAATCCTACAAGCACACGAGCGTAAACTACGGATAATTATAGGCGAGAAAGGACATAAAAAAAAATTGTCAAGTAGTCGGTGTAATTAGCTTGCAGCTTGACTTGGGGAGGAAATGGTCTTATAACAACAGTCTCACAGCAACATTGTATGCACTCCATAAGAAAATGGCACCTACTGTGGCTAATGAACTGGAAGTAAAATCATATGTGATATTCAAGATCATATGAGTTATATGGAATGCCAATATGCATGGGCACCAAGATAAGCTAAGTATGCATGCAAAAAGGGGTAGAAAGACCAGGAAAAATAATTGCTTACATTTGAGGAAAGCTGAGATGGAACAAAAAGTATTATTCGATTCATGATGCAGATTTAGTTACGTTATAAACGCACTTAAGAATTTGGAGTTTTATACATGCAGCATATACAACCGTAGGAGATTCCGGTATAACTTAAAGAAATAATGGAGCCCAGGTCATAGACGAATGATTGAATTATTAAAGGATTATATCATGGATATTACTCAACGCCCGTGAAAGGCTAAACGTAATAACTAATACCATGAACCACATATCGAGAGGTAGCTTAAGCCTATATAAAGGCTGAAAAGAAGAAGAAGGAAACTGAAGAGTTACATCAATGAAGTAAACCAGGAATATGATTATTGGACCCAGAAAATTATAGAAATCGTGATTGAGAATATTGTAGAATCACTCATAATATTAGAGGTACAAGAGAGTATAATAACCATATTATATTATGACTCCACAATAAATCCAGTTAGAAGGGTACCAACCTCATAAAAATTCAGTATGAAGCTCTCATCGGATTGTGTAAAGAGGTGCGAGTATTATAATAGAGCTTCAGGTTGTGGATGTGAATCATACCTATGTGGAAGGGAGGTCATGAAAGAGATAGAAGATGTGATATAAGATTTTTAAGGTAAGTAAGGTAAAGGTGAACAACCTACGGCATACTCAAATGCAGAAGGTTGTGAATTGTCCATACTTCGGACAAAAGGCTAGAAGTACTGGGATTCTGTATCCAAGAAATGATAGTGGCATCGTTAGTGGCATATTTTTCAGCCTATGGGTTCTAGGTATCGAGAGGTCTAAATTACAAAAGTATAGAAGAGTTTGAGATAATGCGGTCTCGCTCGATGTTCCAGAAATAACGTAAGGAAATCTATGGTGCAAGCAAGTTGAAAGGAGGTTGCTAGTAGTATAAATGGATATGTGTAAGTGGAAAACTAAAGTATGGTAAAGTGACAAGGTCTTAGGAAGTCAGGAATAAAGATAAGAAAGGGAGAGTGAGAAGGTGACGAGAATGGATAAGTCCTCACGATTAAGCCCATGAAAACAAGAAGAGCTGATGGTTTCTCTAAGTTATACAAAGCTCAATATAGCCTGAATGAACTCAAAGGAGTCTAAGACTAATGTCATTTAGAGGAAATGGAATAATGCCCTGGTAGGAGAATGAGGGTGTAATTGTGAGGGATACGGAATGACGTTTGGGCCTTTGATTGAGTAATGAATTAAAGAGGATTTCAGGAATTGTACGCGATTAAAATTACCCACGTAATGTGAATCATATTGGGATGCTATGAAAAACGGTTATGAAAGTATAGTATCGCCCCTAAGTGGATCAATCTTAATTACTCCAGATGTCCCCAATGAGACGTGAGCCCTAGCGGAAATTTTACATAAAAGATCAAGTTAGCAGTGACAGATGATATATTAATATTGAGGTGAATCAATAATGGATGGACACAAGTCACAAAGTATGAGGTGAGATTAGGCCGTCATTCTTAAGATGAACAAGTAATAAGGAAACATTAAAGGACTTATATTTATACATATGAGATAAGTAATGAAAGTAACCTGGAGTTCGGTAACATACCTCAGTAACGATAAATCAAAGTAAGAGTTTTGGTATAGTATGACCTACCTAGATTTAGTAAAGTCATACGAATGGATAAAAGGATCTATGAAATAAGATATAGCAATATCCGTAAGTTCCATAAAAAAAGTACCGAGCAAAGAACTTCAAATATACCTATAGATGCCCAGAGGGACATCTTGTCAAGCTCTGTATATGTTTACAAAGTGAGGCCTAGAGATTGGCTAAAAGCTGGAGGGAAAATGAGAGAAGAGTCACATAAGTGCACTTACCAATTCAGAGTTGTACAGGCTGCATGATAAAAGGTAGAAACAATTACAAGATTGGAAAAGATTCCAACCACAAGTTATGGTGTGAGAAAGAGGCCTAAAAAGGGGGATGCCCTGGCCATTGGAGCTATTCGCCGAACAGTTGCCTAGATGGCAAGGAGAGTACTAAAGTATGTGCAAGAGCTATAGGTTATGAAAATGATAAGTGCATCAGTCAACATTCGAGGACGAATGTTCAAAAGGGGGGAATGATGTTACACCACATATTTTCGTACGTGAAAGTACGCCATAATTAAATTGATGAAATCTCGAAAATGAGATATTACATTCCGCATTTTTCGTACGTTAAAGTTTCGTCGTGAGTAATCGACATAAGTTCGGGAATGAGATTATTTTAAGATTATAAGCATTTTATGCTATTTCAAACAAATTTTTGAAGGTGAGAGCGTACGAAAATCGAAGAAAATAAATTTCGTCGAAGTTTGGCAATTTGGGATAAAATACGGCCCGAGCTAAAACACCCGGTATTTATAGACTAGTACCATACAAGGTACCACATGTCCATACTAGTAATGTTTATAAAGTGTGTTAAAAATAAGTAGTATTTTAAGTAGTTTGAGATAGTTCTTAATTATGTGAATAATTGGTAAAATTAATGATTTGAGTGGGAAGTTAACAAATTAATTTAAATTTGTAGGTAAGTTTAATAAAATTCATATCCCTACGTGGCAGCAAGCAACATAAGATACAATGGCTCATGGTCTTTATGGTTTGGTGTCTTATTAAGGGGTTTTTGAATAAATAAATCCCCAAAAAGTGGGGCCCACACTCACTAAATATAAAAATCTTATCTAAGTCACAAAGATAGAGATGTTCTACAACAATTATATGATGGATGAGGTTTCAGAAAATTAAAACAGAAGTTTGCATCTCAGCAACGTGAGTTCTTAGTTAGAAAAGGAATTCTTATGAAATTATACTAATACTGTATAATCGTAGCGGGATTTTGTAATTCTAAGAGAGTATGGTGCAATATTTTCCAAGAATATCATACAGGTGTTTAACTACGCCAGTTATGTTAAGGCTATCCCTTCTTTCTTTTGGCATGGTCCAAATTATACGGAAGAAACGAGCAAACTCATGGTTTCCATAAATTACTCTATTCATAGAAATACCAGGGGTGTGTATATTCTTGATTTTCTCATGTGAATTAATATTATATTTTGTTCATGGGTATCGAAAATACGTATGTTGGTAAAGTTTTTTTTTTCATGATATTAGTCAGAGGCATAATGGCCTTATGACGTACCGAAAGATTTTATTGACGTATTTCATATGCATTTACATATGCACATTGACCCATGACCAGATGGATTTATATACGCGTATATATGTAAATATATGTATATGGAAAAGGTTACGTCGTTATATAAACACCACCACCTGATCAGCTGGTATATGACGATGATGTTGCCCACAGTGGCTGAAATATGGTTCAAACTTATATATGCGTATATATGTATGTATATTCAAACTGCATTATATACGTATATATATGTATGTATATATATATGTATATGGGATATGGGAAAGGTTATGGCATTATATACGCACCACCACCTTATCAGCTGGTATACGATGATGATTTTGCCCACAGTGGCCGATATGATATGATGGGATGCCCTCAGAGGCTGATGATGTAATGAAACATGTACCTATGGACGAAATGACACTCATATGCATATGCATGACGCTAAAAGCAATTTATGATTTACAAAGCTATTCATTCTTACAGGTTGAGTCATGTGCTCTATCTTTCTTCCATGTCTCTTATGTACTTATTTATTTGCCTTACATACTCGGTACATTATTCGTACTGACGTCCCTTTTACTTGGGGACTCTGTATTTTATGCCCACAGGTCCTGATAGACAGGTTGAGCGCCCTCCAAGTAGGCTATCAGCTCAACGGAAGATGTTGGTGCATTCTATTTGCTTCGGAGTCGCTTGTTTGGTTAGTATGATTTAGACGGGTATTGTTTGGTATGGCGGGAATCTATCCCGACCTTTATGACATTTATGTACTCTTAGAGGCTTGTATCATATGTCGTATACCTGGAAGATTGTACGGCCTTTTCGGCCTATGTTTCGAGTTTATAAATGATTATGTTGGCCTATTAGGACCGTATGTCATGTGTATATGATGATGTAATAATAATGATACGTTACGTTGGTAATCGGTTGAGTAAGGTACTGGGTGCCCGTCGCGGCCCATCGGTTTGGGTCGTGACAGTGTTCCCAATGAAGAAAGAAAGGATCCATACCAGGTTAGCCATTGTAACTAAGCCCGTAATGGAATGGTTAAATGGGCAATATTTCAGCATTGTGCCCATGATCGTTGCAGATATGTACTGGGCTTTAGAAAAATATCAACAAGGAGCAAAACATTTCGAAGGTTGCAATCTGTTACTCCAACTCGGTCTTGTATAACATCTCCAAAAAGGGGAATATCGACAGGACATCCACCGCCGAATGTGGGATGTCCATATCGCTTTCCATCACCCAAAGCGAATGAACTATATCCCTGACATGTTCGCTCAAACCGAGGACGCCAAAGGATGGGTCAAGCTCTTTGATAACCTGACTGACGAACGGGTTCAGTGGATGTTCGAATGGTTTCCAACAGATGAGTTCATCATTCGATCCCGAGACGCATCATTTCTGGTATTGATTGGTCTCAGAGGGACCTACCCTTACGTCCCTCTTCGAGTTATGAGGCAGACAGGAAGGAAACAAGTCATCCCTAGAGTCGAGAAGATGAGCCATCTCCGAGCCGACTTTCAAAACAATGAAAGTCCTCACAGGTGCCAAGCTCAGCACCTATGGCACTGCAAGGTTATACTCGAGAAAGACACCATCGAGCCGGACAGGTATCACGCCGGTTATACCCCTTTCTATCCGGGTTGGTTAGAAGAAGATCTGGGTGGTCAGATCAAGCCAGGGTACGTCCGAGGTCACAGGGTTGTAGGTGAAATGGCTGAAGTAGGAGTCAAGTTCAACCGGTTGCGTAAAAGGAACCAGGAGAATGAGGATGATCACCACAAGATACATGAGTCCAATAAAAGACTGATCGAGGAATGGAAAGACATGGCTATTAGCGCCAACAAAAGGCTAGGATATTTGGTACGAGGTATAATCGATTTAGAAGAAAAGTTCATCAAAATGGTTGAAGATTGTCAAAAGGATGAGGGAGCTGCAGGGGGATATTTAGCCAGAACTTATCTGTTGATGGGACTTCACGAACTGGGAAAGTTGTTAGAAGAAAGCTGGAATGTCGAATATGGGGAAGGTCCTTCTGGGACCAAGTAGATAGGAATGTCTTTATTTTTCCAACAATGTAATAAGGCCAATGTCCATTAGTGACTTTTATTTTTCGTCTGTCGTTTTGGGATTCGTCTATTTTTCTTATCAATAAAATGAGGCATTTAGCATTTTAAATTCTCCAAATCAATTTGTCTCTAGTCCTACCTCGGGCGCAAAGAGGTCCCCAACTTAGGACACGCTTTCATTTCCGCATTATGTGTTTAAATATCGCAATACTCTTTTCATAATCCTCACTGACTTGGTTAGCTTTTGTTTTTATTTTTTCTTACTCCCCTCCCCAAAGGTTAGTTCGTACATTCTGGCATCATCATCCTATCGCACCAGATCCAAGTGCCCTCCACCTGCACCTTCCCCTAGTCCTCCTAAGGGCAAAGACAAAGGCAAAAGTAAGATGGAAGAGTCCACTGGCATCATAAAGGAGAATGTGATTGAAAGGGTAGAGGACACTGATGGCCGAGGTATTCAGGTCTGGGTATGAGTACACCTGGCAGGAATTCAACGTCTGTTCGCCACCTTGGCGCAGTCCCTATTACCCTTTGGAACAGCCGATACCTCATCTTGAGCAGACTTTCAAGCAAGCTGACACTGTCTACGGTTCAGATGAAGAAGAAGCACTAGCAGCAATGAGGATCTTGTTTCTACAGAATGATGATATGGATTGCTGTGTTATCCTCGAGGGGAGGGGGAGGAAGGCCCTTCCGTACAGACTGTGGTCAAGGGGGCATATCTCAAGAACTGATCTATCAAGACAACCAAAGACCGACGAGCCTCGGGGTAGCAAGTCTAAAACAAGAATTATTTACTGTTTTATTTACTAAATGATTTTCCTGCGTTTGTTTTTAATTTCTGCAATAAATATCTTCAATGATAGAAACAGTTATTCAATCTATCAAAGCATCTTCTAAATTTCTCTTACGAAATCCGATATTTATTGCTATTGTTTTCCCTCATTACTTTATTTATACAACATTACTATTACTTGTCGAACCGATGACTATGACATACAACGAGACAACGCAGCAAACGGACATTGATTCAGATGAAGACGACATACTTGACGAGATTGTCAAGGAATTTGAGAACTTTGAGAACAGACCTAAGTCCAACCTGGATGAGACCGAAAGCATCAACCTGGGAGATTTAGAAAACATCAAGAGATACTAAGAAAGATGATAGAAAAGCACAAACAGTGGCACGAGAAGTTATCATTTTCCTTATTGGGATATCACACCACAGTTCGCACCTCAATAGGGGCAACTACCTATATGCTAGTTTACGATACAGAAGCTGTAATTCCTGTTGAAGTGGAGATCCCATATCTGAGTATTATACAAGAAGCTGAGCTCAGCGATACATAATGGGTAAAGAGCTGTTATGAGCACCTAGCCCTCATAGACGGAAAAAGAGTGAATGCAGTTTGTCATGGTCAGCTATATCAGAACAGAATGGCCAGAGCCTTCAACAAGAAAGTCAAGATGAGACAATTCACACCAGGGCAGCTTGTGTTAAAGAAAAGCTTTCCGCATCAAGATGAAGCCAAGGGGAAGTTCTCTCCCAATTGGCAAGGCCCGTACATGGTTCACAAAGTCCTGACAGGAGGAGCACTTGCAGAAATGGACGGAGAAGTCTGGCCCAAGCCGATCAATTCAGATGCAGTCAAGCGCTACTATTTGTAATCTTCATGTTTTCTCAATGATATAAATTGAACTATGCCTTACCTGATTCCCGTTTAAGAGGGGATACGTAGGCAGCCCTATGGGTTCGGTCACAATTCAATAAATATTTTTTTCATCTTCCCCTATAATTAGAAACTGTGGCAGAATTTTGAGGAGGACCCTCAAAATTCTGAAGCAAGCAGCAGGCTAGAAGCATTCCCCAAGCCAACTGGGGCAGAATTTTGAGGAGGACCCTCAAAATTCTGAAGCAAGCAGCAGGCCAGAAGCATTCACCCAGCCAACTGGGGCAGAATTTTGAGGAGGACCCTCAAAATTCCGAAGCAAGTTCAGCCAGCCACGGCATGAGCAGCAATCAGAGGCGTCCACCCAGCAAACTAGACCAGAATTTTGAGGGAGGCTCTCAAAATTCCACAGCAGGAAAGGTTGCAATGTCTAAAACCGTGTCATGTCGTCGGTTCATCTAAAACTATTTTAGATTATATATTATAATTTTACAAAATCATGCATATTTATCGAAACAACTTTTTTAGTGAGAGCTACCCCAATGATGCGAACAGTATCGTGATCAAGTAGACGAGCCAAGCAGCGCCAGTGGGAATGCAAACTAACCTTCCCCCTTACAAAACTCACGATCTTTCTTTGGATGCAGACACAAAATTGCAAAATCCCCAAAACATATTATCCGTTCAAAGGACAGACATCAATCCTCAAACTCATCGCACATGCCAACATTTATTATCAGCACAAACGAGGCTTCATTATCACATTGCTCTACCGCAATTAACGCCAGCTAAGAATTTCTGTTGTCCTTCCTTTAAATCCTACATAAGGCTATCATTCTGCCTTCTGAGACTAAACGATGTCCCCATCTGCATTTTATTTCCTGCATAAGGCTACCATTTTGCCTTCCGAGACTGAACGCTGCCTCCATTTGCATTTTATTTCCTGCATAAGGCTACCATTCTGCCTTCCGAGACTAAACGTTGTCTCCATCTACATTTTATTTCTGCGTAAGGCTACCATTCTGCCTTCCGAGACTAAACGTTGTCTCCATCTGCATTTTATTTCCTGCATAAGGCTACCATTCTACCTTCTGAGACTAAACGTTGTCTCCATCTGCATTTTATTTCCTGCATAAGGCTACCATTCTGCCTTCCGATACTAAACGATGTCTCCATCTACATTTTATTTCCTGCATAAGGCTACCATTCTGACTTCCGAGACTAAGCATTGTCTCTATCTGCATTTTTATTTCACGCATTGCATAAGGCTACCATTCTGCCTTCCTAGACTAAATGTTGTCTCCATCTGTATTTTATTTCCTGCATAAGGCTACCATTCTGCCTTCCGAGACTAAGCACTATCTCCATCTGCATTTTATTTCCTGCATAAGGCTACCATTCTGCCTTCCGGAGGCTAAACGCTGCCTCTAATTTACCTTTTAAAGCAACCATCGTCTCTGTCATTATCTACCTTGTTTCTTTCCGGGATAAGCTCTGCCCTTTTTAATTCACAAGACTAAGCTCTGTCTTGTCAGCATCATACTATTGCACTTCTCATGGGCTGAAATATCACCAACCTATCCAAAGGCGTCATCGTTCAGAGGCACCATCTTCATGGCCCGAGAACATCATTTCATGGCCCGCAGATTCCTTTTTATCACTCTGCATATCATTATTCAAAGGCATCGTGGTTCGGAGGCACCATCCTTATGGCCCGAGGACGTCATTTCATAGCCTGCAAATCCCGCATGAAGCGATTCATGGCACAGGACATCATGGTCTAAGGACACCATCCTCAACCGTCCAATGACAACATTCATAGTCCAATGGGAATCTGCATCATGTTTAAATTACGCACAATCTATGCTTGTTATCCGTTTGCAGTAAATCCGGCTAAGAACAGCCAGCTAGGCAGGAGCGAACCGCTCCAGTTCTCCTAACCACCCCGTAAGCCATTTTGTTAACCTTACCTTGCACCTTACATCCGTCCTTGTGAGACTTCATCAGTATACTTCGTCGGTGACTTTATGAACTACATACGGCCTGATTCGTGTACAACCAGGGATATGTAGGCAGCTCAGAAGCCAGGGTGCGGCCTGAATCTTTTATGTTGTTTCCCTCCGGTCAAAATTGGCCATCATATGTTTACCCGACAACTCTTTCATCATTTTCGGGTAATGAGGGGAAGTTATTGATACCCAATTTTTCCTCAAATTATTTTTAAACTTGTATATATACTTTCAAAATCACTCCTTACAGTAACTGGTATTTTCTCACAACTTTTCGTATTTTTATTAATTATTTTACTGTTTATCTGACACTTTATATTCCATAATTATTCATAAATGATATAATTTCAAATCATTTTCTTGCTCAACATGTTATTTATATCCTATTTAATTCCCTTAGGATTTTATTATTTCACAAATTAGCCAATATTGGCATTATTTAGTTAATTTCAGCAGTTTTTGCGATATAGCACAAATGTGCATTTATACAATTTTGAAGTCAATAAATGATCATTTATAATTTTTATATCTTAGTCAATCGCCTTAATTTCATTTATTTCGTCCCAATTTATTTTTACACAATTATTAGCTATTTTATTAATTAATTATATTATTTAATTAGGTATTTAATTTTAGCCTATTTTTATTTAAATTTTAGCGAACTTTTAACCCAACCCTACCTTACCCAAAACCCATTCTCTAACCCAACCCAAACCCACAAATTACCCGGCCCAACCCAACACTTGATCTGAACCGTTGATCAAATGAGATCAACGGTCCAGATCAGTGTTACCATAATTAAACCTAATCACTACCCCCCTCCAACCCCTCATTCTCTCAACACTCACTCTCTCTCTATCTCTCTCCGTTACTCTCTAGTTCTCTCTAGAAGCCTTCTTTAGCTTCTCTTCTCCGATGGAGTCTGGCCATCTTCTCCGGCTGGTTCTCTCACCAGAAACCATGGCTCATCATCGTCTCATGGCTATTTGCCCACATTGCACCGGTCTAGTAATACTCTGGGGCTCTCAGGAGAACCTGGAGCGGTCCAACTCACCTCTCATGGTCCCGTGCCACTTTTCGGTCTCCCTGGCCGTTGAGTAAGTTTACAACCTGTTCCGGCTTAGGCCGGTGCCGTCTTTGAGGTTCTTCTTACTTCTCTGGGTTCCACGAAACCCTAACCCTATGTCTTTCGATTTATTCTAGATCTACTTTAGATCTATAGTATTCCGAAGTTTCTTTCTATGATTTTCTCTGAAAACTTTCATCTTTAAAAGATCTTTCAATTTTTAAAACTAGAGTTTCACAAACCCCTTTCAAAATCGATTTTCCTTTACTTATGTTTTAATGTTATTCTATGTTTTTCTTTGTTAATACATTTTGATTCAAAGCTTCTTATGGAAAATCCCCAATTTTTAGGTTTTTTAGCTCGTCTTGTTTCCTATGTTTAGCCAATCTGTATACTTCTTCTAGTCTCTCTATGTGCTCTATGTTTCTTACTCTAATTAATGGTTAGGGTTCCTGATACCCTCTACTGACTCTGTGATATTTTCTTCGAACCTATGGTTATGTATGTTCTATACTGATTTTTCAAATTGTTTCCCTTGATTGTGTGATACTTTCCTTGGTTATGCATGATTCCCTGTGATTTCAATTACAGTCGAGATTCCCTCGACTAATTTTCAGAATTAAACCCATACTTTGTTTTGTGAATATGCTATCAGTGTTTACTTTCCTTAATTACGTGTTATGAACCTGGTCTTTATTACACACTTCATGCTTTTACTACCCCCGTTATGATAAAATCACTCTAGTTGATTCCTTTCCCTAATTTAACTCTGATTGGCCCATTTGAACTTGACTTTCTAATTAAAGGAAGTCCAGACCTTTAATTGACACTGATTGGTTATTATTTCCATAATTATGTTAGACTAATTATTCCTTACCTTATTTTCTTTACTCGTTTTCAGAATTATAAATACCCTAATCTCTTTAGCATAACACAACCAATATAGATACACGAACACACACACAAATAGCACTCATATTGCTCTGAACTCTCACTTGCTTTGCTGCATATTCTCTCTTGTTCTTCTGGCTACTCAGTCGGCTGAAAGCCAAGACTGAACAACTTATTGTTGCTTTATTGCTCTGCATACCACTGTCCTATTACTCTACTTCTCTGCACCTTGATGTTCTATTATTACTCCTAACTGGTATGTTTCTAGTTTAAGTTTATAGCATCCAACTCAACATGTTTTTGTTTGTATTGAGGTTTTAATTATGGTTCTGCTGTTTTCCTAGCAGCTAGCGTGTTTGTCTTACCCCTATGACCTCTTTTTCCTTCCGTGTTCAGCATGTCTACTTGTCTATGTGATTTCCTTTTCCCTTTAGTCTAACATGTCTATTGCTTTCCCTTATATGTTTCCATCATGAATCTGCCTGACTCCTAACACTATGAGCATTTAGCCCCTAATACTTAGTTATTATGTAAATCCTAATCCAGGACCTAATATGCGACTCTGTTTGACACCCGTCAATCTGATGCTGTTAGATTCTTGGGATGAACATTTTGTGATAACTAGGTTGTGATTTTTTAAACCATATAGCACTAGCCTAAGGACTATTTGTGTGCAAGTCTGCCTCTACTATGTGACTTATTTGTCCCCCAGTCCCCCTATCCTTGTTTGTATTTTCTTCCTAAACCATGTATGTTCTAGGTTGCTGATTGTCCTGTTTCTTTCTTCTGCAAGCCAGTTTTCATAAAACAAACTCTCATGCTGATTTCTGAAGCTATTTTTTCAAAACGGTTATTTCCAAAAGCTACTTTTCAAACTCAACTCTTTTATAAACTATAGGCACATCTCACTACTCTTAGTTCTAAGTTCATCCCCCTTCGTGTGAGCACTGCCTTGGGGACCATTTGAGTACCCATTGAACTATGACACACAAGGCTGGCATTCCACACTGCACTTACTCATTCCTGGCTAGGGTACTTGGGTGAGCACTGCCTGGGGTCTTCTGAGATCCTTAGGAACTCTGACGCACCTGGGTGACAAAAGGTCATGGCATATGGCATTGTTGGATCTGAGGACTTGGGCCTACTGTTAGGCCTTCTATAGTGTAACTTCTTAACTTCTGATGTTTTATAGACTTCAATACCACACAAGAAGATAGGTTTCTTTGTGTGGTACCCAATTTTTGAGTCCTGTCTTAGTAGAAGAACCTGGTTCTTCTTGGTGTTCCGACTACTACTGTTGCGGAAAAATAAAAAGCAGTAAAGTAAAAACACAGAGATTTTTACTCGGAAAACACCTGGCTCAAAAGGTGAAAAAACCACGACCTACTCCTCAGTAGGATTTTCTCAAACTCTTAACTAAAACTCTTAGCCAAACGGACTTACAAAATAAACTCTTTTGTAATCCTAGGACTAACTCTAATCCCTTTGTAGTAACTATCCCCTAGCTAATTTCTACACACCTCAAGTTAACTCTAACTTGAATAATACGTACCTATTATAATTGCTTCTATGAAAGCTGACAGATACTATATTAAAACTCCTACTACAATCAACTAGACTCAATAATCAATCAAATTGAACTGGTTCTTCTAGTTGAACTGTAGCCTTTGGATCGCACAATGATCCTGGTAGAAAAATAACTCTGGGAACTTTGCTTTCAGACTTTGATTCACTTCAACTTTTGTGCGTGTGGAATTCCAGCAGAAATACATCAAGTATTTATAGAGTCAGTTGTTCAGCTTGTCTTCCAATTCTAGTCCAACTCTACCTAGGTGAACATAATTCTTACCAAACTCAACTTCCTTTATTTTATTACTTTCCTTGTTGAATTCGACTTCAATCCAATCATCAGTTTGTAACCTTTTCGCATTAGGACACAATCTCTTGGTTCATTGATATTTCATATTCACAAACATCTCCTAAGCATGTACGGTTCATGTGCCAGCTATTTAGTTCAAGATGTGTGCTCTGATGGACCTGGTTCAACTGGTCAGCCATTTGTCAAACGTCAAAACTATGCAGTGCCATGGGTCAACAAATTCCCCCTTTTTGATGATGACAAACTCCGTGCTTAATCATGTATACACTTCAACCACTTTGTATGTTTTAAGCATTAATCATAGAGAATCCAGGTTCATTAGGTTATAAATATCACTTTGAAAAAACATTTTGAAATGAAATTCAGCACATATCTTCCCCCTTTTGGCATCATCGAAAAGTTTGCAAACTGATATACTTACCAGTTTTGTTAATTATTACTCATGGACATTGAGGCAACTGCAGGTGCAAAGCATGATTAATCAACACAAGAAGCCAATAAATGTTAGCTAACTAAGAAAATGAGACAATTCAATAACTAGAAGTAAAATTCATTTATTAGTAACGATAATCAACCACCGTACAGAAAAACAAAAACAAACCAACCATGAGCAAAAAAAAAGAGTAAAAGGAACTGAAACTGAATAACTGGTCTAAAGAGGGGTTATGGAAGCTCTAAAAAGCCTAAGGATGGGAAGGTGCAGAGGAGGTTGTGGTCTTGTACTGTAGTAGAGACAGCATCTGCTGAATAACACCCTCGTTCTTTTCTTTCTCCTTTGCTAATTCAGCCCTAAGATCATCCTGCTCAACTTCAACCTCAGTTACACGAGAATTCAAACGAAGGATCTCCATATCCTTAATATCGTTTTCCTGCACCAGAGTTCTAACTCTGCTGTTGACAGGTTGCTTCCTAGACGAACCAGGTTCATCCACAGGAACATTGACATTGTAGTCACATGTCAGCAAAGTTTCCTTCCCAAAATAGTCTTTGGCAGTCGCCATCTCAGCCTTCTTTACTGGAACCCCAAAATGTGCAAGAACTGCTGTCAGAATGAAGCCATATGGAATTGCGTGTGCTTTGGTTCCATTCACAACTTTGTCAAAGAGTTGGATGATGAAAGACGGCCAATTTATTTGCTTTCCTCTGTACAAGCATTCCATCAAGGTCAGATCTATATAATTTTCAATGTGCCTTCTTTCTTGTCCAGGTCCTTCCAGCCCTACACCTCCAGAGTTTCCAGCATATATTGCATTCTAGGCTCCTCTAGATCCTTCACCAGCTTAATAGATCCTCTAGATTCTAGGCTCCTCTAGATCCTTCACCAGCTTAATAGATCCTCTAGATTCTAGGCTCCTCTAGATCCTCAACAATTTTTACTTTCTTTGGCTTGGCCCTGATCTTCTTAATAGATCTTGTTGGTGTGATGGACATTCTAGCTAAATTCTTTGAAGAAGCCTTAGGCTTTGTGGGTTTTGGTGTCTCAACCACACCTGGAGCAGGCTGCTCCTTCTGCTGGACCAGGTCCAACCCAGTCTCTTCAATCTCAATAGCCTCAACAGGCTCTCTAACTTTTGCTTTTCCTTTTGTTGCCCTCTTCTTCTTGCTCTCCTTCAGAGCCTTTTCTAATTTCTCTTATTCATCTCTAACAGTGCTACGAGTAGCTCTTACTTTTGGAGAAGGAACATCGGCAACTTCAGAAATTTTTCTTTTCTTTGAAGGAACTGGGTGAGTTGCCTTCTTGGGTTTCTGACTCCTTATTCTCTTGGGGTTATAAGACTCCCCCAGTTTATTCAACCTTTCAGCCAATGTTTCTTCCCCCGATGAACCAGGTTCATCTGTTCCTTTCTTCAGACTTGCAAGACTTGCTGCAGCTTCCTTAACTATGCTTCCCCCTGAATCAGTGACGTTTTCTCCAACAGTTTCAGGAATGGGACGGCAGATAACCAGCATGGTACCATCCTCCCTAGATCCCCTCACATCTTCTTTTCCCTCTCTCTCAAGAATTATTTCTTTTCTCCCACCCTTCTTCCTTCCAGGTATTTCAACATCAATAACAGACCCAACCAACACGAATCTTTTATCAGCAGAAGTAAATTCATAATCGATTTCAAGATTACCTTTTTCAGAACTGGCTGAACCAGGTGCGTCTTCCTCATTAGCTGATTTAAAGGATTCACTGGATGAATCTGACTTAGTAACTTTGTCTGATTTAATAAGATCCTCCAAGAATTTTTCCCTAGCCCTAGAAGCAACAGATTTCCGAGAAAGAACTTTAACACGACGATTCTTGGGGGCAGGAGTAGGGTTTGGAGTGGGTTAAGGAATGGGTGTATTTTCAGGGGATGATGTAATTTCTGGTGATTCAGAACTGTAAACCAATGGAGAATTGGAGGCAGATTCAGAATGTCCTCCATCGTAATCACGATTAGGTGAGGAATTAGACGAAGAAGTTTGTGGTGGTGAAGCATTTTTATGTATTGTTAGGAGGAAAGGACGAGTTGAAAGTTTTGGGTTGTGTAGTATGAGTTGAACTTCGTTTGAAGGTAGCTTTATGAAGAGAGGATCAATGATTGCCTTTTATAATATATGGCTATTAATTTTACAATGGGTAAGGAATTTATTCAAGTGGAAGTCTAATAGTTGTAGGAGTGTCATTGATTTGACGGTTGAGAGTTCCTATTTCTAGGCTAATTGAGTATTGATGTGACTCCTTGGAACAGGTTCATTTATGGATTAGTACAAAGACTTAGGAATGAACCAAATATAGATAGAATCTTGCTCATGTGTGACTGTAATTGAATTAATATATGGAGAAGAGTACGTAACTTGTCAATCAGATGAATCAGCATAGATGAACCATGTTCATCCTGTTAGAAATCTTTAAATTGCCTAAATTTACAAAGATAGATAAACATTATTAGTATCCAGGGAATCATATTAATACATGGCACAAGAGTATGGCAATAAAGACATGATGTTGAGCAATTATTAATCTGATTAAGTACCTAATTAAANAAAATTTTCTAGCAAAAAAAAATTCATTTATATAAAAAAAAAAATTTCAATCAGGTGATTTTAATCATCCCTAATTCCAGCCTGTTTCTCTCAAAATGCTCCCTACTAAGTGCTTTAGTGAATATATCAGCAATTTGATGATCAGTAGCACAAAATTCGATTGAGATCATTCCTTTTTCATAGTTATCCCTTAAGAAATGGTGTCTAACATCTACGTGCTTAGTCCTTTTGTGATGAACCGGGTTCTTCGTCATACTAATATCACTAGTGTTATCACAAAAAATAGGAATGCATCCCACATCAATACACTTACGCCCCACAATATTACGTCCTGCAGTATTATATTACTACAATGTTATGCTCTGTAGTATTTTATGGTAAATTTGTCGTAAGGTAATCGACATCAGTCCAAGGAAAAGATTATTTGGGGATTATAAGTATTATGATATTTCACAATTGAGTAGTAAATTCATGAAGGCGAGGGGGGAAGCAAGTCGAAGAAAATGAATTTCGTTGAAGTTTGGCATATTGGGATAATACGGGCCGAATGTTAATACCCGATATTTATGGACTAGTATCATACAAGGTACCATGTGACCATGTTAGTAAGGTGTATAATGTATGTGAAAAGTGAGTAATATTTTAAGTAAGTGGGAATAATTCTCAATTTTGCGGGTAATTGATCAATTACCGGGACATTACCTAATTAATCCAATATTTGGATAAGGACTTTATGTGGAAAATTTTTCCTTAAAGTAATTGTGACTCATGTATCATTAATATATGTGGCACACTCAAATATACCTTGAAAAATGGATAAGTTGGTGACAATGTGTAAATTGTCAACCAGCGTGAATTAAAAGTCTCCTTTAGCAAAGTTTTTCCTTTCCATTAAAGTTTTTCCTTTCCAAACCAGTATGAAAATTAAGAACTATTGTGCTCTTCGGAAACCAACAACTTTCGTACAAGTTTGCAAATGTGATTTCTTCAACCAGCGAAATTTCTTAGCACAGTAGCGACACGAGAATTATTAGCACATTAGCAACGTGAGATTTTGCGATTCTAAGGGAGTACGGTGCAACCTTTTCCAGGAATATCATACAGATTTTTCCCTACTCCAGGTATGTTAAGGCTATCCCTTCTTTATTTTGGTATGGTCCAAATTATACTGAGAAAATGAGCAAATACACAGTTTCTATAAATTACTCTATTCATAGAAATAGTAGGGATGTCTATATTCTTGATTCCCCATGAGAATTAACATTATTTTCTATTCATGAGTCTCAGAATAATACGCAGTTGGAAAAGTTTATCCGGAACGAATATTGAGATTATTACGTATTTTTCATGCATTTCATACATGTGCATTGACCCATGACAAGATGGTGTTATATACGCGTATATATGTAAATATATGTATATGGGATATGGGAAAAGGTTACGGCGTTATATATGCATCACCACCTGATCAGCTGGTATTGATGATGATGTTGCCCACAATGGCTGAAATATGATTCAAACGGCGTTATATACGCGTATGTATGTATGTATATTCAAATGACATTATATACGCGTATATATGTATGTATATATATGTATATGGATGTGGGAAAGGTTATGGCTTTATATATGCACCACCACCTGATTAGCTGGTATACGATGATGATTTGCCCACAGTGGCCGATATGATATGATGGGATGCCCTCAGAGGCTGATGATGTTATGAAACATATACCTATGCACGACATGACATTCATACACATATGCATGATGCTAAAAGTGATTTATTGTTTTCAGAGTTATCTAGACATACAGGTTGAGTCAATTATTCTATATCTCTTTCATGTCTCTTATGTATTTATTTATATGTCTTACATACTCGGTACATTATTCGTGCTGACGTCCATTTTGCCTGGGGACGCTGCGTTTCATGCCCGCAGGTCCTGATAGATAGGCCGAGAGCCCTCCTAGTAGTCTATCAGCTCAGCGGAAGATGTTGGTGCGCTCCATTTGCTTCGGAGTCACTTGTTTGGTTAGTATGATTTAGACGGGTATTGTTTGGTATGGCGGGACTCTATCCCGACCTTTATGATATTTATGTACTCTTAGAGGCTTGTAGACATATGTCGTATACGTGAAAGATTGTACGGACTTGTCGGCCTATGTTTTGAGTTTGTAAATGATCATGTTGGACTATTAGGCCCGTATGTCACATGTATATGATAATGTAATAAGAAAGATACGTTACATTGGTACTCGGTCAAGTAAGGTATCGGGTGCCCGTCGCGGCCCATCGGTTTGGGTCGTGACAAAAGTGGTATCAGAGCAGTTCTATCCTAGGGAGTCTACAAGCCGTGTCTAGTAGAGTCTTGTTTATGGGTGTGTCGTGCACCACACTTATAAGCAGGAGGCTACAGGGCATTTAGGATTGTCACTCTTTCTTCTTAATATAGATCGTGTGGTAGAGCTCACTTATAAGAATTCAAGTCCCGAACTTCTATTCAAAGTAAGACGGTACCTATATTCGAAAAGAAGGTTAGAAAGAGAGATTGTTGTGGAAAAGCAATTGGATTTTTGTATGATGACTACGATAAGTAAATATGAGGTCTTTAGCAGATCATGGGTGTACTGAAAGGTGTAAGCTTCCTGATAAGAAGCCTTATGGAAAGAATGCCTATCCATCTTTGTTGTGAAGTACAATGAGAGATTAAGAAGATAAGTATAAGTTTCGGCAAGTAAAGGAGCAAGGTGAAAATGGGTACAAGGTACCCAGTTAATGAAGGTTAACAACGTTTATATTTGAGGTAGAGGAACATGAGCTTTTTGAGTTATATTAAATAGTAACAAAGGTATATACAATTGGCGGCACCCATTCTAGATATGCCCTATGGGGGTTAACAAAAGTAGTATAAGAAGATATGATGGATGAATTGATTGCGTCAGTTGACATTTCCGAAGAATATTGCAAATGTGCTAATAGATCTCATTATGAGACACCTAGATGGTGCACTCTAAAATAGTGCAGCCAGATATGAGTATTACAAAGACATGCACTATAAGCCTTGAAGGGATAAATATTACCTTAGTGTAGCTCGCGTCCCTAGTAAAGCAAGAACATTAAGCAACTTGAAGAGCCACTAGATGGAGCAAAGGAAAGCTAAAAGCGAAAGAAAGTCATATTGAAGTTTTCAAAAGAAAAGGGATATGCAGAAATATTAGCAAAGTAATGAGAAGAGAGATAAGGAAGCATTATGAATAAGGTGTGATACATGGATAAAAATGGTAGAGCGTTACAGAACCGATAGTCAAATGAAGGAAGAGACGAAAGGTGATGGGCCTTAAGACAACGAAAGAGTATAGGCCATAAGGTTATATTCTCATTTCGAGAAATAAGTTCGTGACTCCAACGCAACTACTAGAGGGGAAAGTTAATCCCCAGAGTAATAGAAACCAGTATAGATTGGTGAACAAGATAAACTAAATATGAATTAGGGACTGAGTGACTGGTGATAGTCTCCATCATAAGAACTTCAGATTTTGTTCCGCTAATAATAGAATGGACGACAAAAGAAGATTCATCAGAAATTCAGAGAAAGATCATTCAGGAAGACGCTTCCCTACAGCAATGTGAGCAAAGTTCAGCTTAAGGGAATGTATGTGCCAGTTACACTACGTGTCACCATCGTGAGTAAGGAATTTTGTTTTCATTGGTACAGAAGGATTACCACAAGGCGAGTAAGGTTCATCGATAATGTGAAAGGACACCGAAGATGAAGAGGTAGAACATCTATAGGATGGTCATCATAGCTCCAACTCTTAGTACTCCCCTAAAGGGGGGAATACGGAGTGATGTAGTATTAACTCAGAATTAAGTGGTTCTAGTAACTATGAAATGGTAAAGGAAGAATGCGATAAAAGAAAGAGGAATGAGATGGAAATTATCCAAATCTTATATATACGCTACGATTCAAGAATATTGTGCAAGCACGACGTCAAGGAAAAGAAGTAAAGGTCCCTGCCCGAGATGTTATTGATAGAAAAGGAGTTAGTGTGAGACATATGTTAAAACAAAGTAAATAACCCAAGAAAGATTACGAGGAATATTGATATGAGAATGGGCCAACGAGTAGTTAGTAATTGTTCAGGAAGATCTCAGTTATGGCTAAACAGGAGGTTACAAACGAGTCATCAGATCGTGTAAGATAAACATAATAGAACCCAACATGGAGAGTTCAGCCTCGAAGAATATCATTTAATACTTGAAATATATTCAAATAAGAGTCGGGGTAGTTAAAGATATGTATGAATGTTACGAGGATAAAAGAAAGTGCCACTAGGAAGGCAGTCAAAATATCAGTTCAGAAGCAACCATACAAGCACAAGGGCATGGAAGTAAGCAATTATGGATGATTATAGGCAAGTAAGGACATCAAAAAGGTTCGTAATAAGCTCACAACTTTATGAGAGTCAAGGGTTCTCCCTAAGTACTACAACGAAAGACTAGCCGAGGAGATAAGAAAGAAGGCTTCAAACTAAGCACAACGACCTAAAGAGGAAACAGTCATATAACAACGGTCTCGCAACAACATTGTAAGCATTCCAAACTAAAGTGGAACCTACCGTGGCTAATGGACAATTAAGAATTAAAAGTAATATTCGAGATCATATGAGTTGTATGAAAACTCTTGCAAGTGTCGGAACTAAGATAAGCTAAGTATGCACGCAACAAGGGGGCAGAAAAACCAGGAAAAGTAATAGCTTACGTTTAAAGAAACCTGAGAAGGAACGAAAGGAATTATTCGATCAATGATCCAGAGTTAGTTACGTTATGAACGCAAATAAGAGCTCAGAGTATTATCCATGCAGCATATATGTTGATAATCATACAGTCGTAGAAGAATTTGGTATAAATTAAAAGAAATAATTGAGCCCAGGTCACAGACACGGGATCAAATTGTTATAAAATTGAATCATGGATATTCCATAGCGTCCTTGAAGGGATAAAGTAATAACTAACACCATGAGCCGAATATCGGAAGATAGCTTAATCTTACATAAAAGTTGATCTGAGGAAAGAGGAAACTAAAGAGTTATATCAACCAAGTAAATTGGGAGCTTGATTATTGGACCCATGAAATTATGGACATCGTGATTGAGAACATTGTAGAATCACTCTTAATATCAGAGGTGTAAGAGAGATAGTACAATAGCTATATTTTATGACAACTTTACGATAAAACCTAAGGTACCAGCCTTATAAGAAGTCAACATGAAGCTCTTACTTGGATTGTGCATGCACTATCAGTGCAGGTATTATAATAGAGCTTCAAGTTATGGACGTGAATTACACCTATATGGAAAGGAGGTCGTAAAAGAGATAGAAAATATGATGCAAAATTTTAAAGTAAGTAAGGTAAAGAGAATAATGTACGAGATACTCAAATGCAGAAGGCTGTGAATAGTCCATACTTCGGACAGAAGGCTAGTAGCATGGGGATTCAATATCTAGGAATGATAGTAGCGTCGTCAGTGGCATATCTTCCAGCCTATGGTTTCTAAGTACCAAAAGGTCTAATAAGAGAGTAAAGAAGAGTTAGAGACGATGTGATATCTCGCATGATGTTCCAAAATGATATAAGGTAATCCACGATGCAAGCAAGTTGAAAGGTTGTAAGTAATATAAATAGATATGTGTAGGTCGCAAGCTATTGTATGGTGAAGCAACAAGGTTCTAGAAAACAGGAGTGAAGATAAGAAAGGCTGAGTGAGAAGCTAACGAAAATGGATAAGTCCTTAGGATTAAGCCCATGAAAACAAGAAAAGAAGATGGTTTCTCTAAGTTAGACAAAGCTCACTATAGCCTGAATGAACTCAAAGGAGCCTAAGACTAATAACATTTAGAAAAGATGAAATGCTTCCCTGGTAAGTATAATGAGGGTATAATTGTGATAGATAAAGGACGACGTTTGGGCCTTCGATTAAGTAATGGTCTGACGAAGAAAAGAAAGGGATTTCATGAATTTGAAAGAAAACTAAAATACCCACATAAGGTGAATCATATTGAGACAATATGAAATATGATTATAAAAATCACTTCAAATGTTCCTCAATACAACGTAAGCCCTAGCGATAATGTATTACGTAAGAAGTTTCAAGTCTTCAAGTAAAAGATTATAGATCAACATTGAGGAGAATCAACAATGGTCAGATATAAGTTATAAAGTACGACATGAGATTAGGCCATGATTCTTAAGACAAACGGTAATGAAATGGCTTTAAAGAATTGAGATTTATACCTAAAGGGTAACTGGGAACTTGGTAAGCATACCTCAGTAAAGGTAGATTGAAGCAAAAGTTATGGTATAGTATAACCCATGTAAATGCAGTAACGTCATGGGTAACCAGATCTATGAAATAAGATATGGCCATATTCGCAAGTTTTACAAAGTATCGAGCATAGGACTTCAGTATACCAATAGAGGCCCAGAGAGGTATCCTCTTAAGCCTTGTATATACAAAGTAAGGCCCAGAGATTCATTAAAAGATAAAAGGAAAAAGGAAAGATGAATCACATAAGGACACCTATAAAGCCAAGGTCATACAGGCTGCATGACAGGAGGTAATAGAATTTGCAAGATTAGGAAGATTTCGACCACAGGTCATGATATGAGCAAAAAGACTAAACGGGGGAATACCCTAGACTTTGGAATTATTCACAGAACAACTGCCAAAATAACAAAAAAGTATTAGTGAATTCATAGGAGCTATAAGTAATGAAAATAATAAGAGCATCATTCAACATTCAAGGACGAATGTTCCTAAGGGGGGAATGATGTTACGCCCCACAATATTATGTCCCACAGTATTATATTACGACAATGTTATGCTCTGCAGTATTTTACGTTAAATTTGTCGTAAGGTAATTGACATCAGTCCAAGGAAAAGATTATTTGGGGATTATAAGGATTATGTTATTTCACAAGTGATTAGTAAATTCGTGAAGGCGAGAGGGGAAGCAAGTTGAAGAAAATGAATTTCGTTGAAGTTTGGCGTATTGGGATAATACGGGCTGAACGTTAATATCCGATATTTATGGACTAGTATCATACAAGGTACCATGTGACCATGTTAGTAAGGTGTATAAGGTATGTGAAAAGTGAGTAATATTTTAAGTAAGTGGGAATAATTCTCAATTTTGCAGGTAATTGATTAATTACCGGGACATTACCTAATTAATCCAAATATTTGGATAAGGACTTTACGTGGAAAATTTTTCCTTAAAGTAATTGTGACTCATGTATCATTAATATATGTGGCACACTCAAATAGACCTTGAAAAATGGATAAGTTGGTGACAATATGTAAATTGTCAACCAGCGTGAATTAAAAGTCTCCTTCAGCAAAGTTTTTCCTTTCTATTAATGTTTTTCCTTTCCAAACCAGTATGAAAATTAAGAACTATTCTGCTCTTCGGCAACCAGCAACTTTCGTACAAGTTTGCAAATGTGATTTCTTCAACCGGTGAAATTTCTTAGCACAGTAGCGACACGAGAATTATTAGCACATTAACAACGTGAGATTTTGCGATTCTAAGGTAGTACGGTAAAACTTTTTCCAGGAATATCATACAGATTTTTCCCTACTCCAGGTTTGTTAAGGCTATCCCTTCTTTCTTTTGGCATGGTCCAAATTATACTGAGAAAATGAACAAATATACAGTTTCTATAAATTACTCTATTCATAGAAATAGTAGGGGTGTCTATATTCTTGATTCCCCATAAGAATTATTATTATTTTCTATTCATGGGTCTCAGAATAATACACAGTTGGAAAAGTTTATCCGGAAGAAATATTGAGATTATTACGTACTTTTCATGCATTTCATACATGTGCATTGACCCATGACCATATGGCGTTATATACGCGTATATATGTAAATATATGTATATGGGAAAAGTTTACGGCGTTATATACGTACCACCACCTGATCAACTGGCATATGATAATGATATTGCCCACAATGGCTGAAATATGATTCAAACGGCGTTATATACGCGTATATATGTATGAATATATATATATGTATATGGGATATGTGAAAGGTTATGGCGTTATATATGCACCACCACCTGATCAACTGGCATATGATAATGATATTGCCCACAATGGCTGAAATATGATTCAAACGGCGTTATATACGCGTATATATGTATGTATATTCAAATAGCATTATATACGCGTATATATGTATGAATATATATATATGTATATGGGATATGTGAAAGGTTATGGCGTTATATATGCACCACCACCTGATCAGCTGGCATGCGATGATGATTTTTCCCACAGTGGTCGATATGATATGATGGGATGCCCTCAAAGGCTGATGATGTTATGAAACATATAACTATGCATGACATGACATTCATGCGCATACGCATGATGGTAAAAGTGATTTATTATTTTCAGAGTTATCCAGACATACAGGTTGAGTCAATTATTCTATATCTCTTTGATGTCTCTTATGTATTTATTTATGTGCCTTACATACTCGGTACATTATTCGTACTGACGTCCCTTTTGCCTGGGGATGTTGCGTTTCATGCCCGTAGGTCCCGATAGACAGGTCGAGAGCCCTCCTAGTAGGCTATCAGCTCACCGGAAGATGTTGGTGCGCTCCATTTGCTTCGGAGTCACTTGTTTGGTTAGTATGATTTAGACGGATATTGTTTGGTATGACTGGAATCTATCCCGACCTTTATGAAATTTATGTACTCTTAGAGGCTTGTAGACATATGTCGTATACGTGAAAGATTGTACAGCCTTGTCGGCCTATATTTTGAGTTTGTAAATGATTATGTTGGCCTATTGGGCCCATATGTCACATGTATATGATAATGTAACAAGAAAGATACGTTACGTTGGTACTCGGTAAAGTAAGGTATCGGGTGCCCATCGCGGCTTATCAGTTTGGGTCATGAAAAATACCAAAGTGCATGAGTTTTTTTTATCCATAACAATTGGGCATAGCATGAGGCTGCAGCCATATATTCAGCCTCAGCAGTAGACAAGGCTACTGAATTTTGTTTCTTGGTAGCTCAAGACACAAGGCATGAACCCAAAAATTGAGCCATACCTGAAGTACTTTTCCTGTCAACCAAGAATCCTGCATAATCAGCATCAACATATCCTACAAGGTCGAAATTACTACCTTTAGGATACCAAAGGCATAAATCAGTGGTGCCTTTCAAATATCTCAAAATTCTCTTTACTACAGTGAGGTGGGCCTCCTTTGGATTTGCTTGAAACCTAGCACACAATTCCACGCTGAACACAATAGAACTCAAAACTAGGTTTCTTCTGTATATAAACTATATCTTTCTCTTCCTCAGAGATTGAATTGAAAGTCGACTGAATGTGATGAAATTAGGTCTGCTGGAAGTGAGATACAATAGAGACCCAATCATCCCTCTATATAGCTTCTGATCAATAGATGAACTGGGTTCATCCACATACAATTTATTAGTTGTGGCTATGGGAGTGTCTATTTCTTTTGAGTCTTCCATTTTAAACTTCTTGAGAAATTCTTCCACACTTTTGTTGGTGGATCATTGTTCCATTTGGGTTTTTTTTAATTTACAAGCCTAAGAAAAAGTTTAGCTCACCCATCATACTCATCTCAAACTCACTTCCCATTAGCATAGCAAATTCCTTGCTCAATTTTTCAGAAGTCGCACCAAATATGATATTATCCACATATATTTGCACAATCAGGAGATCCTTATCCTTTTCCCTTAAGAACAAGGTACTATCAATTTTGCCTAGTTAGTACCCATGTTCTAGCAGGAAGTTTGATAATCGTTCTTACCATGCTCTTGGTGCCTGTTTGAGACCATATAGAGCCTTGTCGAGTTTGTATACGTGGTCAGGCACTTGGAGGCTGCTTGACAAATACATCTTCCTTCAGATAGCCATTTACAAAGGCACTCTTAACATCCATCTGATGAATAGTAAATTCCATGTGTGCAGCAAATTCTATAAGAAGTCTGATTGGCTCCAGTCTTGCCACAGGGGCAAAGGTCTCATCATAGTCAATTCCTTCTTCTTGACTATATCCTTGAACAACTAATCTTGCCTTATTCCTTGTAACAGTTCCATCATCATCGAGCTTGTTCCTGAAGACCCACTTGGTTCCAATTACTGATCTATCTAGTGGCCTGGGTACCAAGTGCCATACTTGACTTCTTTCAAACTGATTCAGCTCTTTTTGCAGGGAATTTACCCAATCGGCATCTTGTAGGTCTTCCCCAATGTTCTTTTGTTCGATCATGGATAGAAAGCCATCAAACGCACACAGATCTTTCAAGGATGATCTTGTTTTGATTCTGGATCCCAAATCTGTTATGATGTTCTCAAGAGGGTGAGAACTCTGATATCTGTGTAGATTAAGCACCAACTGCTCATTCCTAGATAATTTCATGGTGTCTTGTTGCTGTAGAGCAGGATCAATGCTAGGTTGCATATGTTGAATTCCCCCTGTCATGATGCTTGGGGTAGTTAAACCTGGTCCATCACCTGTTCCACCTTCCATGCTTGCTTCAATGTGATCACTTCTTCTTACCAGTCCAAGCTCCTCATCTTCAAGTTCCTGTCTCTTAGAAAGAATGTTAGTTTCATCAAACACAACATATATACTTTCTTCTACACACATAGTTCTTTTATTATACACTTTATAAGATTTACTATGTGATGAATATCCTAAGAATAATCCCTCATCACTTCTGGGGTCAAATTTTCCTAGGGAATCTTTGCCATTATTATGTACAAAACACTTGCATCCAAAAGCCCTAAAGTGGGATATGTTGGGATTTCTCCCTTTAAGTAATTCATAGGGAGTTTTCTCTACCAGAGGTCTGGTCATGCATCTATTGATTATGTAACAAGCAGTGTTTATTGCTTCAGCCCAGAAGCTGTGAGGTAGTTTGCTAGATAGAAGCATGGTTCTTGCCATGTCTTCAAGAGTTCTGTTTTTCCTTTCAACAACCCTATTTTGATGTGGGGTTATAGGAGCAGAAAGTTATGATTAACACCATGTTCATCACAGAACTCAGCAAACTTAGCATTCTAAAATTGAGTACCATGGTCAGATCTTATTGATGTCAGTTGATGTCCTAATTGATTTTGAGTTTTCTTGACAAATGAGGTGAACATATCAAATACTTCATCCTTAGATGCCAGGAATAAGGTCCAAGTGAACCTTGAAAAATCATCAACTAGCACCATCACATATATCTTACCACCTCTACTCAAAGTTCTCATAGGACCGCATAGATCCATATGAACCAGTTCCAACGCCCTGGAGGTATTGACTATTTTCTTACTTTTGAAAGAGGACCTTACTTGCTTCCCCCTGGCACATGCCTCACAAATATTGTCTTCCTTGAACTTAATGTTAGGAAGTCCTACCACTAAGTCCTTAGACACTAGTTTGTTAATCTGAGTTAGACTTGCATGACCAAGTCGTTTGTGCCACATGAGGGGATCACTGTCCAACACACTTAGGCAAGTGAGTTCATTTTCAGACAGTGTGGACAAGTCTATGACATAGATGTTATTCATTCTTTTTCCCTGCAAAACAATCTTGTCAGTAAGCAGGTTAATCACAAAACATTTTGTGGAAGTAAAAGCAACCAGGTTACCTCTGTCACACAGTTGTGATACACTGGTCAGTCTATATTTCAAGCAATCTATTAGATACACATGTTCAATGGATCGTGTATCACCTTACCTACCTTACTAACCCCAATGATTTCACCTTTATTTTCGTT
>MDKI01236361.1:0-19204 GCA_005239505.1 Nicotiana paniculata
TTGTTACCGGATCGCAGAAGAATTGGGTGAAGCTCCTGGATGTTGCCCAACTGTGTTTCAATTAACAAAAGAACTCCCGTACAAACAAAAGCACTTTTGATATTGTTACCGGGCAACAACCGCTACTCCCACACACCGTGAATGCACCAAGCATGGTGAAATCTCCTCGTGCTACTAGCTTCTCAACAGAATGGAAGCGGAATATGGAGATAGTGCGGAGCTATTTGGTTAAAGCCCAAAAGAGAATGAAGAGGCATGCTGATCAGAATCGTCGCTTTGTTGAATACCAAGTAGGAGACAAAGTGATGGTCAAAATCCCAAAGCGGTACTTATTTGCAGGGGTCCATGAAAATATATTGGACCTTTGTCCATTGAAAGGCGCATTGGGAAAGTTGCATACCGAGTGGATACCCCAGCTTGGTGGAAAATCCATCCCGTTTTCCATGTCAGTCTATTGAAACCTTTTCGGGAAGACACGGAGGATCCTTCACGGAGCCAACTCACAGTACCCGGTATTCGAGGCCCCGATTCAACCGAGAAAAGGCGGACTGAAATTATTCTTGATGATCGGCAACGTAAGGCTAAGGTTGCTGTCCGCCGTTGCCGATCATCAAGAATAGTTTCAGCCCGCCTTTTCTCGGTTGAATCGGGGCCTCGAATACCGGGTACTGTGAGTTGGCTCCGTGAAGGATCCTCCGTGTCTTCCCGTAAAGGTTTCAATAGACTGACATGGAAGACGGGATGGATTTTCCACCAAGCTGGGGTATCCACTCGGTATACAACTTTCCCAATGCGTCTTTCAATGGACAAAGGTCCAATATATTTTTGCAACAGGCGAGGGTCATGGACCCCTGCAAATAAGTAGCGCTTTGGGATTTTGACCATCACTTTGTCTCCTACTTGGAATTCAACAAAGCAACGATTCTGATCAGCATGCCTCTTCATTCTTTTTTGGGCTTTAACTAGATAGCTCCGCACTATCTCCATATTCCGCTTCCATTCTGTTGAGAAGCTAGCAGCACGAGGAGATTTCCCCATGTTTGGTGCATTCACGGTGTGTGGGAGTAGCGGTTGTTGCCCGGTAACAATTTCAAAAGCGCTTTTGTTTGTACTGGAGCTCTTTTGTGAATTGAAAAACAGTGGAGCTTCATCCAATTCTTCTGCGATCCGGTAACAAAATGGCGGAGATATTCCTCCAACATGCCATTGAACCGCTCCGTCTGGCCATCGGATTGTGGATGAAAACTTGAGATGTGACTTAATTTTGACCCGAGGCACTTAAATAATTGGGTCCAAAAGTTGCTAGTGAATCGCGATCACTAACAATGTCTTTGGGCATGCCCCAATATTTGACGACATGAGAGAAGAAGAGTCGAGCTGTATCCTGTGCTGATATATATTGAGGTGCTGCAATGAAGGTGGCATACTTTGAAAATCGATCTACCACAACCAAGATAGTTGTGTGATCTCCAACCTTGGGCAATCCGGTGATGAAATCCAGTGACACGATTTCCCAAGGTCTCTTTGGAACAGCTAGGAGTTCCAAGAGTCTCGCTTGTGTCAAGCGGTCGGACTTGTCCTTCTGGCATACTAGACAAGTCCTCACATATCGTCGGCCATTTGGGGCCAATAATATGCACGGCGAAGCAATGCCATGGTGCGTTCTTCGCCGGGATGGCCGGCCCACAGAATGTCATGACATTCCGCCAAGAGAGTTCTCAGATCCCCTCCTTTTGGAACATAAAGTCAGTTCCCTTTTACCTTCAGGAGGCCATCCTCCATATAGAACTGGCGAGTCTTGCCCTGTCCTACTAGATCAACCAAATATTGTGCAGCGAGATCCTTAATGAGTAGATCCTGTATCTTGTCTTTAATGGTGGTGGCTACTTCGCTCCCCCTTAGGGGGGCGAGTAGGCACACCGATGCTAGGTCCGCTCTGCGACTGAGTGCATCGGCCACATGATTAGACTTCCCGCTTCGGTACTCCAGGTTGAAGTTAAATTCCGTTAGGAGTTCCTGCCGGCCATTCAGCTTCGGCTGGGTCATGAAATGACTAAAAACTGTGTTGTCTGTCTTGACCACGAACGGTGATCGAAGCAGATAATGCCTACAAAGGCGTAAGCAATGAACGATAGCCAATAATTCTTTCTCATGGGCGGCATAGCGCCGCTCGCATCCTTAATCTTCCGGCTCTCGTATGCTACGGGATGCCCGTCTTATAGTAAGACCCCGCCAAGAGCATAGTCGGAAGCATCTTGGCCAAGTCATAAAGGGCCAAGACAGGGCTACTAGACATAGCCGCTTTTAATGCATTGAAGGCCTTCGCTCGCCTAGGGCCCCAATCCCAAGGCGTGACCTTCTTGAGGAATTCAGTTAATGGTACTGCGATGAGGGAGTAGCTTCACAAATCGCCGATAGAAATTGCATAGGCCAAGGAATGCCCTCAAGGCATGGATATCCTTGGGTGGAGGCCAATCTGTGATGGCTTGGATCTTTTGCTGGTCCATCTTGATCCGCCCTTCCTCAATGACATGCCCGAGGAAGTCGATATGTTTTTGAGCAAAGGAGCACTTGGATAGCTTTGCGTACAACTCATGCTCCCGCAACCGGGCTAGGACCTTCCGCAAGTGCTCCAGGTGTTCTTCTAGTGTCTGGCTATAGACCACAATATCATCCAAATAGACCACCACGAATTCATCAATGTTCTCTCGGAAGACCTGGTTCATTAGGGTGCAAAACGTGGCTGGGGCATTAGTCAATCCGAACGGCATAACTAGGAAGTCAAACGACCCATATCATGTCACACAAGTCGTCTTGTGTTCATCACCCTCAGCAATACGGACCTGCCAATACCCTGTCTTCAGGTCAATTTTTGTGAACACCGTAGCACTCCCCAATCTGTTGAACAAGTCTGCCATGAGCGGAATAGGATACTTATTCTTCACAGTAATTTGTTCAGCGCCCGATAATCCACGCAGAGGCGTAGACTATCATCATGTTTCTTCTGGAAAAGCACAGGGGATCCATATGGGGACTTAGAGGGTACAATGATCCCTGTGTCTAGCATTTCCGTCAATTGTCTCCGAAGCTCGGTGAGTTCGGCTTGTGACATTCTGTAAGGCGCCCGGGCAGGTGGCTTCGCACCCGGCACCAACTCAATCTCATGGTCCATAGTGCGCCTAGGCGGAAGTCGCTTTGGCATTTCCTGTGGCATGACATCTTCGAATTCCAGTAGTAGCTCCTTTACGGGTGTAGGGAGTGGTCCCGATGAGCGTTCTACCTCTTCAATACATAGGGTAGCCAGAAATGTGGGTTCATGTCTCTTGACCCCCTTTTTTAGTTGCAAGGCCGAGATGTTCTCAGCGGCCATCTTCATGGATATGCACGGAATAATACAGGGTGTGGCCCCGATTACCCCATCATCAGAAGCATGTCCGCATATGGTACGGGCATGGTGTTGTTCTGCCTCAAGAATTCCAGTCCCACTATCAGCTCAAAGTCATCTATAATCACCACGCGCAAGGTGAACTTTCCTTCATAAGGCCCCATCTTCACCGGTACTCCTTTTGCTATTCCACCCACGGGCTGAGGATGAGAGTTGATAGCCTTGACATGACCCCGACCCTTTCCCACAACTATCCCAAGACGCTCCACCTGAGTTGAGGCCAAGTAGTTGTGAGTAGCACCTGTATCTATAATCGCCCGAATGGGTTTGCCGTTTATCCTCAGTTCAACGAACATCAAGGTCCTCTCTTGCTTAGGAGGCGTCCCTTTAATCGTCTTCTTTTTCCTCTTCTTGGCAATTGGGCGGGGGTCTTTCTTCTTGCAGATACCAGCACTGGTTCCCGTTAATGCCTCCGAAACAGAACCAACATGCATTGAAGGCACCGACTGCTTCGGTCTGTTCATCATCATCTGTTTCATCATCCGTCCCCTCATCATAAGCTTGATGAGCATTCATTTGTGCCTGTGGACATTCATTATTCCAATGCAGTCCGCCGCAATGACGACATCCTGAAGGGGGCTTTCTCCCTCGGTCATTGTTGTTTGATGCAGCACTGTTGCTGCCTGAGGAGGGAGGTTTGCCTGCACTCTGGTCTCCCCCACTTCTGTTAAGGCCACCGTTGTTGGATTGGCCCCTTTGTAATCCGCTCTGACAGGCGGCTGCGACCTATCCTTCCGAGTTTCCATCTGATAGTCCCCAAGGCATTCTGCTGCTTGGATTGCCTTGGGTAGGGTATCCACCCTCTGTCTTTGCAGCTGCATGCGGGCATAAGGTTTCAACCCTTCCAGGAATGTGAAGAGCTTGTCTTTGTCCCCCATGTCGCGGATGTTCAGCATGAGTGCAGGGAATTGTCGCACGTAGTTCCGCACTGACTTGGTCTGGCGGAGCTCCCATAGTTTCCTCCTTGCATTGTACTCAACATTTTCGGGGAAGAACTATAGGCGTATGGTTGCCTTCAGTTTTGCCCATGTCTGCAGAGCATCTTCACCGGCCTTAATGGCTTCGTACTTCACTCGCCACCAGAGTTTAGCATCACCCTGAAGATACATGGCAACAATTGCTACCTTCTTGGTTTCTTCTAGGCCTCCCACGGCATCGAAGTACTATTCGATGTCGAAGATGAAATTTTCTACTTCTTTAGCATTCCTAGCCCCACTGTATGGCTTTGGCTCAGGAATCCACCGCCTCGAAGCAAGCCTTGTAGAGCAGCATTAACAACATTGAGCTGGCCTGTCAAGTCGTCGATAGTTTGCTGCATGGCAGTCATCCTGTCTGCCTCTTGTGCCCTATGGGCTGAATCCTCGGCACGCTCCTGTTGGAGGCCCTCGAATTTATCAAAAATTTCGGCTGCCTCAGTAGCTGCCGTTTGCCGGTCTCCTTCAGAGTCGCGACTGATGTTTTCTATGTCAGCTTTGACCTGGGCCATTCTGCGGTCCAGGTCGTCCAACCTTTGCACTAGACTGGTTTTCAGTTCCGTCACCGTATCCACGATGGGCCGTAGTACGCCAACCGTCTCCTCAAGGGCCGCAATGCGGTCCCCATAATTCACCATGGTGAGAAATGATGGTAATGCTAATGCGTTCCCTCGTCCGATGTCGAGCCTAGGCTCTGATACCAATTGTTACGCGGCGCCTTCCTGAGATTCTTTGGAAGGGCGAAAGGGCGACGTAAGGCTAAGCAACCGATGTCAGGGCGACGTAAGGCTAAGCAACCGATGTCAGGGCGACGTAAGGCTAAGCAACCGATGTCAGGGTGGTTGCTGTCCGCCAAGTGAGGTCCCCTCCGCACGCGAGACGAGATTGTTAGTGCCGTGCGGGAAAACCAATGCTATTGAGAGAACAGTAATGAGAATTGAATAAAAGCTTGATTGCATTAACGAAAGCTATTACAAAAGAAGGCAACGCGGTGTCGAGGGGGAGAGACACCAGTACAGAGAATTGCTTGCTAGAAAGTTTTTGATTGCTTGATCCCCCTAATAATGCTTAAAAAAAATAAACCAACATTACATGAATAGACAAAACTATGCTAGAGAAACATAATGAAAGTACATGGAATAAAACTACTCTAGTAATACAAGGAAAAATGACTTAGTTTTCTACGGAGGTAGAAATAGGTCTGTTGTCAGCAACTTTGTCTCAGGCATCATGATCTACGCGCGCGGCATTGTCCGCGCGCGCGGTGCTGTTGGCAGCTGCTTGTGGCTGGGCGCTAGCGAGGGAAATCGGTGGGGCGACGGAGGCATATGCGCGCTTGTCACTTGGCGCGGCCAAGACCACGGTGC
This sequence comes from Nicotiana paniculata, assembly GCA_005239505.1. Lineage (NCBI taxonomy): Eukaryota > Viridiplantae > Streptophyta > Magnoliopsida > Solanales > Solanaceae > Nicotiana > Nicotiana paniculata. The sequence continues at coordinate 5,787 of MDKI01236361.1, forward strand.
CGTCCGTGGCACTAGGCGTTGGTAGGCTTGCTAGGTCATGGGGCACGGCTGGAAAGCCGCCCATGACAGTAATTATGCATCTATCTTCCTTAACACTTGAATGACGTTTCTATCTTGTTCCTCACTGCCTTAGCACCTTCTCTTTGTCTATTTCCCATTCTTTTCTGGCCGGTTCTGCATTAGGTTTTATTTACATGTTGCTTTTTATTAAAATAAAATGCAAGAATTACTTTGTCTTTTGATGCTATACTTGTTATGAGATATTGAAGTCACGGATTACGCCCTAGGTCGAGCTCTCTCATTTTGTACTGCTGACGTCTGGAGAAAATGTCTTTGCTTCATGATTCAGATAATTTAGAAAATGTCGATGGGTTCCAAACCATGTCCAAACAAGATGCTGCTTGCGTTCCTAACATGCAAATGCAGCCTGAGGAAATCGGTAGGAGACGTTGATGCTCCTGTCATTCATGATATTATCCCCCAATTATCTTCATTATGGTTTTGCCAAGAGACCAGGACCACGAGAACAATGTTTTCACCTGTATGCTTTTATTTTCAGAAAGGAAAGCTCGGGTGGATGCTGTTTGGCAGAAAATGAATAAAGGAGTGTCTACGAGGACCCTGTACTCCATTATAAACAAGCCTACTTCAGCATCAAATAAAACTTCCTCAAAGAAATCATCAATATCGTCATCATCTGTGAGTATTAAAACCTCTACTTCACAATCGTATGAGATATGCCCATGTTTTTATTCGGACTAGTGGTATAACAAACTCAGCAGAGTTGGATGACAGTACTGGGATTGTCCCAAAAGAAGACATCAGAGCCTGAAAGAAGCACGCCTGAGAAGTGTCTTAGGCCTACTCAAAATGAAACTAGTGAGGAAGCAAAGAAGCTTGCTGCTGCTGCTCTCTCTGCAGTAAAGGAAGCTGTCACAGCTGCCTCCTCAGGCCGGGGTAAAGTGGTAAGTCTAGCTTGCTTGCTCATGATATTTTGCGCACTACTATCTTTTCATTTTTTGGCTGTACATGGATACTGATTCACTTTCTTTCAACATGACATAACCTGTGGAGAGTGCAAAACTTGTTTCCGGACCCCTTTCTCTTTTCTCAAAGAGCAAGAATGCTTACTGTGGTCATTAAGTAACTTATCCCATTCCCTAATCCCAAAGAATTATTAGAAAGAAAGAAACTCTTGTCACTTTTTGTTTTTTTAATCTTTAAGTTTGATAGTTATCGTCAATACAACACCAGGCTCCAGGCACCATAAGAGAAGGAAAGAGTTGAGGAAATTTATGAGAATGATTGCAAGCAGTTGGTCGTCTGAAGTCTGAACCACTTGATTAATATATGACTCTTAAGATGTGCATATGCTTCTCAGATTTGTTGTTACTGCTTTTTCCTTGCACATTCCTTATACCTAGTCTAATTTTCAGATCACTGAAGTACGGGATTTTGCTGGTGAAGAAGTTGAAGTAAAAAAATATGTCGATGCCAACTCTGCAGAAGCATCTGATAAAGGCAAAGGCCCTGTAGCGTCTGCTTCTCCTGTTGATATTATCCTGGAACAAATAAAAAAGAAGCAGAAACTGAGTGTACTTGATAAGACAAAGAAAGACTGGGTGGGGTTCAAGGAAGAAAATAAAGGCATGGAAGATGAGCTGGATGCTTACAAGAAGAGTTCCAATCAGTATCTAGACAGGGTTTCTTTCTTAGAGCGTGCCGATTATCGAGAATTTGAGCGGGAGAGAGATGCTCGTCTTGCAATGCAAGCAAAGAGGAAACCAGATAGCATGAAAGAAGACTACTGAGGGCATACCTTTCAGGAGATACTGGCAGTTGGGCTGTGGCATTCTTGTCGAAGTAAGTGTGTATCTGTGGCTTTTGTGGCCTAAATTTCCTGTCTTAGATTATAAGTTTGTCCTTGCTCTGGGGGCTTTGGGGGGCGGGGGTGCCATAAAGGATATTGTCATTAGCAGTCTTGTTGTGGGGTTTAAAGGGTGTTATACAAACCCATAAACTGCAGTTTTGAAAGTGATGCTCAGGGTAATGTTGGTGGGATTAATTCTTTACCCCGGGGGACCTAAAGTCAATAATGGGAAATCTGTTCTTGTAAATTTATCGTCCTTGTTCTTTTTTCTAATTTTGGTCCACTAACATTCTTTTACCCAATCCAACTAGGTGACTGATGACTCTGATTCTTCCCCTTCGTCAAGTTAAAAAGTATTACAGGATAGTTCTCCAGAACGGAGAAAACCTTGAGCTTACACAGAGTCGTTATGATCGACCCTTATATCGCGATGACCCATTTTTGAAGTCGAGACAACTTAAATCACCATTGATATGCAATTCATCACGCTTACTAAAGTTTAGTAGACTTTAAGTTCATGACATGGAGATAGAGCCAGCGAATCATGGGTCTAATTGTCTAATCCTATTGTGAATTTAGCTGAAGGATCCAGGAGCAAGTGAATGATTTATAACGTGTTTGTGCTTCTAATCAAATTATGGACTAGTTAGCTTAAACTGTCCCGTGTGGCTGCTGGTTGCCATGGTATTTTAAGTTGGTATTAACCATGTTTTTTTTTCCGATTTGATTCTACAAAAATTCTATTGATTCGTTAAGCAACCATTCCCTGAGAATTCTCTCAAAACCCTATGTTTGATGTTTCCGCTGACCAAAAACTTTGGAGATTAGAACGTAAAATATTGCAGATCAAAATCGAACTGTAGATGATAATCGTAAAATTGGTCTTTTAGTATCGGGGTATTGGATTAATTGTGGGTGAACGGATTAATTTATAATTAACGATTTGCTGGTTCGGCCGTTCGGGGGCGGATTACTCAATTTTTTTATCAGATAAACAGTTAACTCGTTAAGAATTGTTATATTTATATTTATATTTCTAACCTTATGCATATATCGTATCTATTATTAATTATCTATCTATATATAAAAGGAGAAGCAAAAGAATGTAATGATGCCAAATGGCATAACTGTAATTCAACAAGTGTCATTTTTAAGACGCATCTCCAATAAAATTGGAGTTAATTTGAAATTTGAAAGAAAAACATTCTTCCAACGAATTCACAAAAAAGGGATACTGCCTCCCATGTTGGGCAGTTATTTTATTTATTCATTAGAATTGGAAATTAAGATTTTTCTTAGTTAAAAATAAAATTATTATCAAATTTTAAAAGTTTGGTTTGCTTTTTTGAGTAATGGTCTAGAAAGATAAATATTTTCCTTGAAAAGTGTTACTAAAAAGTAAAAATCTGTTTTGGAGTAATGATATAGAAAGAAAAATATTTTTCCAAACATGGAAGATAGATTTGAATTACACGATAAAGTGTTCAATGCAATATTAAAAAGTAAAAAAGCTACACGATAATTATTTTTAAATTCAAAGTCAAAATCAATTGATTGGTCGTGGGTGCTCTGAAATATTTACATCATTTTATCTCCTGAATAGTTATTCCAACAGTAAAGTACATATTTGGATAGTTCGTTGTTTTTGTTTTTGAAAAATTTGTGACTTCGTTGCAAATCGAAGAAGATTTATTTGGTTAAGAAAGTATTATCATGAGGACTTCTCTGATTTTTCTTTTCTTTTTTCAAAGACACTTCTCCTCTAATCTTTTAAAAATTTAACCAAGTAACCGTCTTCAATTTTTTTATTTTATTTTTTACTTTTTCATGTCAGAATTAGACGAGTATGTATATACTATGTTTTACCTATGTCTAATTTGGAACATTAGAAGCAATCATAAAATAGTAGTAGAGCCAGGATATTTATTAAGGGGTGTCAAAATATAAAAAAAATTAATACAGGAAATATATAATCTCTATATCTGTATTTATATATATATATATATATATATATATATATATTATTAAAACGAAAAAAGACATGTAGTAGTTATATGGAAAAATGAGTTAGGTAAGTTAATAATTATTCATTTAATTATTTTAAACTCAAATTCAAAATCAGTTGTTTGATTATGAGTGCTCCGAAATATTTGCACCATTTTCTCTTATGTATAATTATCCCAACTTTTGAAATGTTTAAAATCCAATAACATTACGTTTTCGCCTCCTTATTTTCAGGAAAACGCTACATTAGTTGCACATTATTCTTCCTTAACCGTCAAAAAAACTGAAAAGTCAAGCCTTACATATTCTCTTAATTAATTAATAATAATAAAATAATAATAATAATAATAATTAATAATAATTACACCCTATTCATTTTTTAAAATTATTTAAAATAAATTCTACCATTTTTTGGCTAAATTATATAGACGTTTTTATATATTAATTCAAGCTAATCAAATGTCCTGATAAAAAAGTTCTAAACTTGACTTGAAATATGCAAAATATGAACTTAGTTTAACCATGCAGCCGTACTCAAGACACAATTTGGACTCTTTTTTTGAGAAGGTATCAAATTTTTTTATATTAACTATTTAATTATTTTTTAAAATTAAACTAACGTAGTTGAACTGCTCCTTCTTTATACCGAAAAAATTGCAGATTGTTTACATTAATTTTGTAAACTCAAAAATAACTTTTAGTTATACTTTTGAATTCAAAGCAGTTACAATTTCTCATATTTATCCTAAACCCATCCCTTTACTATTTTTTTCTCTTCTTCTCAATCTATTTCCTTTTTTCTCAGTAACCTTATGATTTTTTTCTCCTTCTCTTTTACTTTCTTTATTCTCGAAATCTCTGTAATGGCCGCAACCTCGAAGGGAATGACTTGATAAAATTCAAGATACATGTAAAGGTGGAATAGAATATTGGTGATGCCACTTTTGTTCTTTTTGATGAAGAAATTGAATGATTAATCGAGTGCGAAAAGTTTGGTGGATCATAGTGAATCTTTATCAAGGAATGTTCTTCTACAACTTACATCAATTTGTAGTCATGTAAGATTTATTTCTGAACTATATAATCACGGTAATATATTTATTTTAAATTTCTAAGAAACGTAAAACCGTAACGGCTAATGATGGTAAGGAGGCAAATGAAATTGTTGTAGCAAAAGTTTGTTTTCACAAACATATATTTTTGATGCTGTAATTTATATTTACTTTTCAACAATTTAATTTTAAGTTTTATTTTAATATGAATTTTCGCTGGAGGATGACGCATCAATTAATGCTAATGGGGATTTTAATTCTCCTTCTGTTACTACATATTATTCAATGAACATTTGTTGTTAATATTTTTGGCTAAGTATTTTTTATTATTTGTAATGAAAAAGTTATTATTTCAAATTTTTATTTCATGTTTCTGTTGCAATTTTATGAATATTGGTTATGAGTTTAATGATGAAGTAACAGTAATTAAGGTTGATTTAGTAAACATTAAGATTTGTAATTTGCTTAATGTTCTCTGCGTTACTTTTATCTGTTATCCCGTTAGTTTTCTTTTCTATGTTAATATTTTTTATTAATCCATTTGTTTTATTAATTTTAGAAATCTCGAGATAATTCAGTCGGACCACTCAATGAAGATGTTTATGAGCATGCAAATAAAGTACTAGATAAAAAAAAACTATAAATATTATAATAAAAAATGCATACAAGAGGATGACAAGGATTATGTGAGGATATTTATGATTTTGAATAATTTGTAAAACAAATAAAGCAAATATGTTAAAAGTTATGGTTAACAAATTTAGACAATGAACAAAGCTTATATATTGATTTTTTATTAGGATTAACTAATATAAACTTTTGAGGTGCCAAATATGTTACTATTCTCTCATCGTCTCCAGCGATGAAACCCAATCCGCTGCAATCAGAGGCAGTTGCAACAGATAGTCAGGGCAATGTACAATAGCTCTCCTCTTCATTGCCCATTATGAGTATCTACAATCTGAGCCATGTCCCAAACTCGTCTGACTTGGAAGCCGCCTTCAACGGTGGAAACTCAGAGGCAGCCAATGTGTTCGATAAATTGTCCAATGGAGCTGACGAGCGTGATTCTCGTGAATTTCCATCTTCAGTTCTGTCTCCTAAAATCCAGGTTTCTTCGGACTTTGTTGAACTTGAACCTATAGATTATACAGATAGTGACACTACAACTTTAGCAAATGATGAAGACGAAGTGCTTGACAAAAAAATCCGAAGGAACTGACTCAGTTGTGCTATATCAATCTGCACATGATGATTCATTACCAGTTTCTTATGACTACTCGCCCTTTCTTTTACCCTGTGTTGAAAATACAAATGCACAGATTGTCTCCCCTGTGACAGGCTTCGGTTTGAAAGTAGGAAAAATAAGCCATGTGAACAAGGTGTTCACTGAAAGTCCCAAAAAGATGCTTTAGATTTCCTCGGTCATGTTTCATATAAGAAATCATGGTTGATTTCTTTTCTGGCTTGCTACGAGTATGTACAACAACATGATAAGAAGTTCGCAATAGTTAATGAGGTTTCAGTTGTTGAGAAGTCTGTCTTAGATGACATTTTATTTGTTGAGTCTGAGAATCCAAATTGGGACGAAGATTTTGCATTGGTAATTAAGCAACCTTTACTACGATATTCTCAACTTGTAGTTTTGAGTTGCATAATACTAAATGGTTGTAACAATTTGCCTTCTAATACTAAGAAAGCAATTTTGAATATGGTTGAGAAGAATAATGTGATGGTGGTACAATTATCTCTAAATTACTATGAGATAATGACAAACACTTATGGAATTACACCAGATGACGCAGGAGAGCTCGTAATGTGCACGTCTATTTCTATATATTCTATTGCTGGGTGGGCATTATTCAGTTCATGTCCTTGTAGGAGGGCAGGTTTCTTTGTTCTTGCACTTATCTTCAATTGGCATCTATTTCCAACTGCTTACTTCAGACTTGACTTTCCATTTGACCCTGGTTCACATTTGCATCCCTCATACTGGAGCAATGAGGTCGAGACTGTTGGAATAAGTGTCATATCTAATAACACCGCATTAGAGTTGTTCATTAATATTGCCTTTCGTTTTGTGTTATTTACTACCGTTGGTAAAGCTGGTGTGTGTTTTACGCTGTGTATTGGTGTGGCCGAGAAGGATTTACAATCCTCTAAGTCTGTGTTGGCTACAAGTTCAAAGGCATTTCAGATTCAGATTTCCGGCTGACATAAACTTTTTGAAGAGCAGCGGAAGCACAATAGAATACAACGAGTTATTCGAGTTACTCCCTGGCCTAAAAATTCCTTTGGCTTACATATATGCAAATGGTTTGATACTGGTCAAATGCACATGGGGAGCTTCATGTACTTACCTACGACTGACCTAAGCAGAGCAATTGCAGAAACACTCTATAAAAATCTTTCAATAGAAGAAACTGAGGTCTTTGTATCTAATGTTGCAAAGTATGACTTCTCCAGGGTACAACTCCTCCTTGGTTCCAATGTGTCAATAAGTGAACAGAGACCAACTAAAGCCAAGGTTGTATGTGAGAATGCAGGATGCACTTTGGGCGACATGACTGCAACGAGCTTTAGTGGTAGCGTTGTTTATATTGTCGGGATGGTGTCTCTCCCCATATCTTCTACCAAGGAATACAAGGGAAGGGCGTACAAAATTAAAGTACAAGTTATTGATCCAAATCGTATTGGAGATGGATTTGTTGGTGATATACTCAAATGTTTAACTTCCATCATGGATGCTGCAATAGCAAAGCTTAAAAGTGGGTCAATTGATATTTCAAAGTTAATGGAGACAGTTAGAGAGTTTGAACTCGCTATAGCTTTTGATGAGGAACTTTCAGATGTTGACAAGCTGATTTTTAGAAAAGATGTGTGTTGTTGGCTGTATTATATTTGCAATGCTTCTAAACTTCCTTGTGATACAAGTTGTGCTCTTGATGGATCCATTAGCATCCAATTGTATGAGACTTCTATTTGCCTGGTGGATTGTCATGTGAATATAACATCAGAGTTTCCTCTCTCGAACCTTGAGGACAAGGTTCTTATTGAGGACGGGAGTATTGTTATGAATCAACCCCAGCCCAATAAGGATATCAACACACAAATAGCTATTGGTTTGAGAAGAGCTATTGGGCCGAGAACAAATAATAAGGTCAGGCTAATTTGGGATCGGGTTGACTAGTGAGCCCAAGAACTATTCTATTAAAAGAGTAGTGGCCGGTGGTTTTGAGATTATGCATATTGACGAGAACTTTGTTTCCCTCTGTCTCATTTCTTCTGCTTCTCCCTCTAGCTTTTCTCTTTCTGTTCTCCATTGGCTCTCTGGATCCATCTTCTCTGAATGTTCTAGTTTATGTTATTGTAATGAATAACTCTTTGAGTTCATGAATTAAGCCTATCATTTCCCTCGTTTACTTTGTGTTGTGGATTCGGGTTCCTAACATCCGACCTATTATACATTCCAATTAACCTGATCATTCTTGCTTAGCAAAGTCCTTATTCATGTCCTTCCATATATTAATTATTGTGGTATTAAACACTGTATACAATCTTGGGAGAAAGAACTTTTTTTCTCCTTAATCAACTAGTGAATAAACGTTTGTGTATATGCATTTACTGAGTGCAAACCAATTCGATCGTAAATGGTTCTCTTCAGAACCATAAAGCTGATGTTATTCACAGTTTAGGATCTTAAATCCCAATAAGAAAAGAACAACAATGTGCCTTGAACTTCCACACTATCCTAGTTTAAGATAAGTTTTTTCACCCCGTGCGCGTTCTTAAGATAACTCCAGGCACCAGAAGAGAAGGACAGGGTTGAGGAAATTTGTGAGAATGGTTGCAAGCAGTTGGTCGTCTGAACCACTTGATGGAGAACTTTAGATTAATAATTATCACTCTTAAGATGTGCATATGCTTCTCAGATTTGTTGTAGCTCCTTTTTCCTTGAACATTCTTTATACCTAGTCTAATTTTACAGATCACAGTACGAGATTTTGCTGGTGAAGAAGTTGAAGTAAAAAAATATGTCGATGCCAACTCTGCGGAAGCATCTGATAAAGGCAAAGGCCCTGTAGCGTCTGCTTCTCCTGTTGATATTATCCTGGAACAAATAAAAAAGAAGCAGAAACTGAGTGTACTTGATAAGACAAAGAAAGACTGGGAGGGGTTCAAGGAAGAAAATAAAGGCATGGAAGATGAGCTGGATGCTTACAAGAAGAGTTCCAATCAGTATCTAGACAGGGTTTCTTTCTTAGAGAGAATTTGAGCGGGAGAGAGATGCTCGTCTTGCAATGCTAGCATGAAAGAAGACTAACTGTGGCATTCTTGTTGAAAGAAGTATCTGTAGCCTAAATTTCCTGTCTTAGATTTTAACAGGCTACATGGTAATGAAAGTGATAATCAGGGTAGGCATGTTGGTGGGGTTCATTTCTTTTCTCTTGTGACCTGAGACTTGACACGATTCTTGTAATCTATTGTCCTTTTTCTTTTTTCTAATTTTAGTCCACTAACATTCTTTCACTCAATCCAACTAGGTCACTGATGACTCTGATTCTTCCCCTCGTCTAGTTGAAATTTGAAAAGTATTGCAGGATAGTTCTCCGGAAAGGTAGACTTAATAGCAGTCAATGAAGAATTGAGTTGAAGCATTTTTGCTGATGGATCCAGCCAGGGCCAGTTAGTGATTTATAACGTGCTTTTGCTTCCAATAAATTTTTGGAGTAGTTAGTTCAAAGTGTACCGTGTTGCTGCTGGTTGCCATGTATTTAAATTGTCATTTGTTTTTATTTCAATTTGGTTCAACAAAATTCTTGTGGATTCGTAACAAATGAGTCTTCCATTCCAAGGGCAGCTTCACTGGACGAGGCTTGCAATCAAAGCGTTAAGCAACCATTCCTTGAAGGATTATCTCAAAATCCAGTGTTTACGCTGACCATCAGCTTCGGAGATTAGAGCATAAAATATTGCAGAATGTTAACCAAATTTCATTATGCAACTCACATTATACATCCAATTTACGTGCTCATTCATGTCCTTCCAGATACTAATTAATCTGGTTACCAGTTACAGCATACATACAATCCTGAATCCTGGGAGGAAGTAGAAAAAAAAAGAAGAAGATTGTTTCCGCAATTAACTAGAGACTAAAAATTTGTTTTTATTATGCATTTACAACAGTGTGCAAACTAATGAGAATTCAGTCTTGAAACTAGCATACACCCCCACAGGGTCATATCTTCTGATATCATGGTTGCAAAAATCCTCAATCTTGCTCTTGGTTCATAAATGGTCCTCTTCAGAACCATAAAGCTGATGTTATTCACAGTTTATGTGCCTTGAACTTCGACAATGTATCCTAGCTAATGTATATTGTATGAAAGAAACTAAAGGTGTTTCACAATGGAAGTACTGAACTGGAGCTACGATGATGTCTTGAGAAGAATGACCTACCCCCATATGAATATGATCTCTTCATCAAAACATGTTCTTTATGCAGAGACAGCGCCATTGAACTTGAATTTTCACCAACAGCTTCCTCCAGTTTTGCTGTTTCAACACATCCCTTTTCACCTCTACTCATTCTTGACAACATATACATACCAAGTCCTATATTTGAACTAATTGAAGAATCTACTGAAACAGACCTCCGCATTGCTTGTACCTCTCCATTTACACTATCCCATTCGGTATTAACTTTTTCTGCTGAACTTCCTAGGCTCTCAATCTGCAAAACCTCTTCTTGATCACCAGCATTTTCACAAATCTCGCCATCTGTGGCCTCATTGTTACTAGTCACTTCTCCAATATCATCTCTCTCTTCACCAATTTCCACCATCCTTTCTTCATTGCTACCTAAATTTGGCTCGATAGCAGCACGACACAAGGGACAGTTTGTATGTGATCTAAGCCATGTGTCAATACAATGGATATGAAATGCATGTTTACAATTTGGGAGTAATCTAAGAGACTCCTCTTCTTGAAATTCAGTCAAACAAACAGAGCAGTTTGTTCCTTCAATCAGACCATCCCCTTTTTTGAACTTGAAAATAGTTATTTTATCAATAACACAAGGCTGAAGACCCACAGTGTTGATGTACCAAATGGGATGATCAATTACCGGAGCTCGATTTTCGTCGAAAAATTCTTCATCAGAGCTTTGTCCTGAGGTACTTCTTCTTCTCCTGTTCCAATTCAGGCAATTCTTAACAATGATCAAATAGTAGCTAACAAGAAGAAACAAGCTAGCAAATAAGGCGACAGAGATGATAATATAAGGTGATATATTCTGATGATGTTTGCTACTTAATTGTGGCGGCGGCAGCGACGGAGGTGGTGGTGGTGTGTAATAATCCAAGTCTACGTATGGATAACAACCATAAGGACATGTTGAATCACAAAAATACAAACAATCTTTGGTTTGATTTGTAGTTTGAAGTAGTTTTCTGGTGTTCATAGCCATTGATAGATAATGTTTCTTGAAGATAAACAATAATGGAGTTAGTTTCATTTTGGGTAGAAGAAGATTTAGGTGAGTAGTCATTAAGATTCTTGATTTATTTTCAAGGTTCTTTATTTCTTTCTCTCCATAAGTAGTTGTCAATAAGGTGGAGGGATGATAAGCCTGCTATTTTCCAAGGTTTGAATAAAGACTTTTAGAGGGTCTTTTGCTTTCATTCAATTGAATATATGAGGTTGATGGCTCCTTGGAATATTTTTAAATTTTCTATGCATGGTTAACACTAGGGGTGTACATGGACCAGGTTGGTTCGATTTTTGTTAAAATCAAACCAAATCAATTATATCGGTTTGGATTGGTTCGGTTTTATCGGATTTTTCGGGTTTTCGGATTTTTTTTGTTACATGAATATAGTTCAAATCTTACTTTGTTAAAGTTATAGATAAAGTTTTGATAAGTTAATATATATTTAGTAAATATTGAAAAAATGGACAAACATATGATCCATTAAAATATTCTAATGGGAGAATTTTTTAATAATATATGATAGTTATTTTCTTAATCGTCTAAAATAATTTTCGTTAATGTACGCTTTCTAAGTTAACACATGAGAGGATCTCAAATATTTCAATATTTTTTAAAGAAAATTCAATATAAAGTCTTAAAAATATATATAAAAATTATATATTTATATGTCGGTTTGGTTCGAATTTTTTTATTCAATACCAAATCAAGTCAAACCAAACCTAGTCGGATTTTTTAATCGGTTTGGTTTGGTTTTTCGGTTTGGTGCGGTTTTCCGGTTCGGTTTGTACACCCCTAGTTAAGACACATTAATTTTCTGAGCGAGGGTCTATCAGAATCAACCTTTTTACTTTTCCAAGGTAGAGGTAAGTTCTGCGTATATGCTACCTTCTCCGGACTTCACTTGTAGGGTCCCACTGGGTTTGTTTCTTATTTATTTTGTTATTTTTAGTTAAGAAATATTGATTTGAAGCAAACTAGAGTGAATTTTAAGCATTTTACTTGTCAAACAAAATGATAAATTCCGTGCTAAATTAATATACTTGAGCTGAATTCCACGAGATTATTTGACCTTGGTCCTAATTAGTTGTGACAACTCACATACATAGCCATGTTTTTATCCTATGGTAAGTGTGACGTTGTAGCTAGTCAATTTTCTGGAAAAGTAAAAGTTAATCAGCATTTTCTGTCAAAGCTTTTGTTAGTTACTCTTTCGTGTCTGCATACAATGGTTCATGTATGGTATATATTACTGTTAATTACAGTCAAAGCATACAAGACTAATTAGTGGTCAAATTTTGGTTACGTGTAATAAGTTACTTGCTCTGTGCCGAAAAATAGAAGGCCAAAAGGTTTGAAGTGCAACAACATTTTCCTACACTTAAGGCCAATAACTCTAAAATGAAAAATTGCTATTCAGATGCACTTAATGCCAAATAGATCTGAAGTGTAACTAACGGTTTCATGCACTTAAGGTCAATAAATCTGAAGTGAAAAATTACACTTCAGATGCACTTAAGGCCAAATAGGTCTGAAGTGTAACTAATGGTTTCATACACTTAAGGCCAATAAATCTGAAGTAAGAAATTGCACTTCAGATGCACTAAAGGCTCAAAGGTCTGAAGTGCAACAAATGTTTTCACACACTTAAGGCCAAATAGGCCTGAAGTGCAAATTGCCCAGAAACATAAATTTATTTTTCAAATTATAAATCCAATATACGATTTAAAACCTAAATCTACTCCGATCCAAATGAGCTCAAATTTGAAATATAACCTCCAAATATCATCAAGAACAAAATTCAATCATCAATTTGTCAAAACAACAATAAATCTAACGGACCCATTTTGCAATTAAGAAAAAGAAAAAAAAGAAACCCTAAACAATAGTAAAAAATATCACCACTGAACATCATAGTCTACCTTAAAATATGCTCACAAACACCATATAAAATCACTATCACCCGAAGAAGAAGAAGAAGAGGAAGGAGGAGGAGGAGGAG
>ML301669.1:0-73905 GCA_005239505.1 Nicotiana paniculata
GGGTTTGGTTAAGACACTTTTATAGTTTAGAGGGGATGAGTTCCTGGCCGTTTGATCCATTTAGATCAATGGCCATGATTTGATCGGTTAGACCAAACGGTGTCGTTTGGTCAGGTTGGGGGCATGCCGGGTAAGAGGTTGGGTTTTGGGCCTGGGTTGTCTGGTGTTAGGGAGAAGGGAGTTTGGGCCTGGGTAATTTGGCCCAGGTCCGATTTTAAACCTATTTTAACTCTAACACTTATTAAAAAAAATATAGTGATTAATTCTAACTTAGTTTTTGTCTAATTATAAATTAATTAAGAGTAATAACATTTGATTTAATACTCATATCATTTAAGGAACAAATTTCACAATTTTGTTAGAAAAAATGAATGAATTAATCATTAAATCTACATTGTGTCAAATAATCAACATTTTTGTTGTTATTTATTTCAATCGATCACAAGTAATATATTGATTAACTCTAGTTTAAATTTTAATTACTGAGTAAATTAAAGGTTGAAATTTCTAGTTAAAAAAGGTGATTATTTAGAGAATAATTTTCCGTAATAAAAATGATTGAAGTCATGCACCGAATCATGCGACTTTAAATCATTTATGAATTTTTAAAAGACAAATTGTGATTTATGTAATGTAGATAATTCACACACAGAAATTGAAATTCAACAAGGCTTATAATCATTAATTAATTTATTGAATTTTTTAGGAACATATAGTAGGTTAAAAATTACATGCTCACAGCTGCCCCTCTTTGCTCGAAAACACGAAGAGTTTTTGGGCAAAGACAAAATGAGCGGCAATGAACGACTTTCACCTATTCATATGTTCCATTGTGAAGCGTTTTGAAAAGTTTGACCGAACCCTGCTTCAAAGGTTGCCTACATATCCTTGGCTATAAAGGAATCAGGTCAGTGTAGTTCTGGAAGTTTTGGTAGCTGGGACTACCGAGTAACTGGGGTTTCACTGTGGTTGCTGTTGTTACTGCTGCGGATCTCCTTGTTACACCCAAAGTAAACAAGATGACAGACTAAACTAAGACCTATTAGCCGCTAGTTACAAAAATCCTATCTAAGACCTGTTCTTGAGTCTTGATCTTCTGCTAGCTCTGACCTGGATCTTAAATGTTTATTAGCCGCAGGTGTTGGTTTCGTCTCTTCGCTTTTCGGACCAAGGCAGGATATACCGAACGGATGACTTCAATCTCGTCCTGAATAGTCCATATCTTCTCCGTATCATGCACTTTCGGATTCAATCTTTTCTTTCTTCTTTTGTTATGTTATTTTGGATCGAAACTTCTTCTTTTGGTCGTCTCGAATTTATTGTGACCTGTGCAAAATCAAAGAAAACGAACGAATTTTCTGGCCCAGTATTCACTAGGAAAATCCCGTGAGTTATTGTAATAAAATCTATGCTACCTTATTATTGAAAGCAACGAAAAGACGGGAAGGGTGCGCCCGGTAGAGGCACCTCGACTATCTAAGTACAACTTCAACATCGATGTTTTAGACATCGTATCGGCCATAAGTAAAATCAAGGACAACAGGTGGCCAAGACCCGTGCTATCAGATCCTTCACAGAGGAGCCCTAACTTGATATGTGAATATCATGGTACCCACGGTCATAGGACTGAGGATTGCAGACATCTTCGAGAAGAGGTGGCCCGACTGATTAGCAAAGGACACCTTCGAGAGTTCCTCAGCGACCGAGCTAAAAACCAATTTTGGGAAAGAGAGGCGAATAGGAAAAATGAAACAAAAGAACCACAGCACGTCATCCACATGATTATTGGATGAGTCGACGTCCCTCAGGGACCCGTTTCCAAGCGAACAAGAGTATCCATCACCAGGGAAAAATGAACTCGGGGCTACATACCCGAAGATGCTCTTTCATTCAGTGAAGAGGACATCGAGACCTTGTCTCAACCTCATAATGACGCACTGGTAATTTCTTTTCTTTTGAATAAATTTCAAGTTAAACGTGTGCTAGTTGATCCAGGTAGCTAGGACAATATAATTAGGTCGAGGGTGGTAGAGCAACTCAGATTACTCAACCAGATCATGCCCGCCTCCCGTGCCTCAACGAATTCAACATGGAGAGCGAGACAATGAAAGAGGAAACCATCCTCCCAGTCAGCGTGGCCGGTACAATTAAAAATGCCAAGTTTCATGTCATCGAGGGTGACATGATATACAATGCATTGCTTGGAAGGCCATGGATTCACATTATGAGGGCGGTGCCGTCAACCCTTCATCAAATGATGAATTTTCCTACGAAGGATGGAGTAAAATCAGTGTACGGAGAGTAGCACGCAGTAAAATAAATGTTCACGGTGCACGATGTGGCACCGACACCGACACCGACACCGACACCGAAACCTTCTACATCAAAGGAACCAAAGAACAAAAGAACAAGCCGAGTAGTGGCCACAAACCACATCCTCGGATGAATGAATAAAGGACCGTGCCGCGTCCTCAGAACGAGCAACTGAAACATATCGAGGCTTGAACGCCACCACAATTAAGGTACAATCCTCTCCCTCTTTCCTTCACATTTTACACTAACCTATGTGCAAATGTTCGTTTGAAAGGAATCGAAGCACCCTCCAGCTCGAAGGCCTTAGGTTTTAAAGCATGCGTTGTGCTCTTTTTCCCTCACGTCGGATTATCCCAAATGGGTTTTACCAACGAGGTTTTGAACGAGGCAACATCCATATGCTACCTAAGGAGAACTCATAAAGTATTCAAGGCTTCTCTTCGATCAACCTCAAATATTGAGGGGCATCCCCCGGGAGATCACCTCCCCGAAGAAACTAAAATATGCCAAAAAGAGAGTCTCGACAGGAGAACAATGTATAGGATCAAACGGTCGAATGAACCGTGTCCACATAGGATAATTGAACCCTCGATGGTGAAAGAATATATACTTGTACCAAGTAATCGAAGGAGAATTTTTTATCATCAAAACACTTCGCACGTCAAAGAGGTTTTCTATTTTTACAAGAAACAGCCCCAGGGCCAAAAATTTCTCAGACACTCAGGGACTGACACCGAAAACTCGAAGTCGTAAGACCTTAGGGCCGACAACTTCGAGCTCATAATCCCTCCATGAGGCACTAATGTAAGCCCTTCGTGAGGCAATATCAACAACATAAGCCGTCCACAAGGCAATATCAGCAACATAAGATGTCCACGAGGCAATATCGACAACATAAGCCTCCATAAGGCAATATCAACAATATAAGACCTCAACGAGGCATGATCAAACTTGTAAGCCCTCAACGAGGCAACATCAAATTTGTAAGACCTATAACCCCGACTTGGGGACTCTCTTCGACACTCGGCTCATCAAGCTATCTAACTCGAGGCCGTAAGACCTCAGGGCTGGCAACTTCGAGCTTATAAGCCCTCCATGAGGCACCAATATAAGCCCTCCATGAGGAAACACCAACAATATAAGCCCTCTACGAGGCAATATAAACAATATAAGCCCTCCATAAGGCACCGATGTAAGCCCTCCATGAGGAAATATCAAAACTATAAGAACTCAAGAAAGGCATGTACAAACTTGTAAGGCCTTAAAAAGGCATAATCCCGATATCAAAGTCAAGGCTACATATCGAACTTATAAGACCCCTAAAAAGGCGTACCCTCGATATAGACACGGAGGCTATCTCACTCAGGGAATAAAAGGCTATGGCCAAATACAATGACCACTGTCATAAGGCTCCGACCAAACCAACGCGACTCAGAGACGTCTGACCGTCACCTTAATTAAAGGTCATACCGACCCAATACGTAAGAGCCCAAGTCGGCGGCTATATACGAGGTCGTACCGACCCAATGCATAAGAGCCCAATTCTCCAGCTATATCAGAGGTCGTACCGACCCAATGCGTAAGAGCCAAAGTCGTCAGCCACATTAAATGTAGTACCGACCCAATGCGTAAGAGCCCAAGCGCCATCATAAGGAGCCTTAGGGCCGATTTAAAAAACCTAAGGGTCGATGATTCGAGTCGAAACCCGACTCGAGGACTGAGCCCTAAATGGTTAACCTTATTAGAGGTCGTGCCGACCCAGTGCGCAAGAGCCTAACTCGCCAGCCATAATAAAGGTCGTACCGACCCAATGCCTAAGAGCCCAAGCGCCAGCCTAAAGAGCCTCAGGGATGATTTAAAAAACCTAAGGTTCGATGAGCTCGAGTCGAAACCCGACTTGAAGACTGAGCCCTAAACGGTTAACTAAAGCGCCTAAGGGCCAAATGCGTAAGAGCCCAAGTTGCCAGCCACATTAAAGTTCATACCGACCCAATGCGTAAGAGCCTAAGGGCCAGTCTTAAAAGCCTCAGGGCCAATTTATAACCCCAAAGGTTTCATTTCGAAGTCTAATTCATCGGTCTAATTATCGACAAACATCGGAATTTAAAACAACAAGAAAGACAGACACAAGCTAATCAGGAATACCAAAGAATCTTTTATATATGTGTGTATTACAAATATACATTTACAATGCTCCCACAGGAGTTTTTACAAAGGATAAGAAAGAAAAACCTAGTATGCTCTAGGGACCTGCTCCCTCGGCATTCTTCAAATATCGGCATCGGCACCGAAAGAAAGGAAAAACTTGGCGTCGATCTCATCTGCCTTGGCGTGCTTTATCTCTTCTGAGAGATCAAATCCCCTAGCATGAATCTCTTCGAGGGTCTCCCTCCGAGACCTGCATCGGGTATACTCATTGACCCTCCTCTCTCTGTCAAAGGCTCCCCTCATCTCAGCCCAAGCATTACTAACATCTTTCAAATAAACGACCACTTTCTTATCGGCCTTTGCTCGAACTTCTTCAGCTTCAGCCCGGGCATCCACAACCTCGGCCTTCATATTCAAAAGATCGGTCTCGATCCTGCCAATCATGCTCATATGAATCGAGCTATTTTCTCGAGCATTGGAAATTTCACCTCGAGGGCAGAAGACTTGGCCAAAGCATTCCTTTGGGTCGCAACATGCACACCTATCTGCACCTTAAGTGCATTGCATTCGTGACCTGTCCGAATTCGCCCCAAAGACGTTCCAACGCTTCCGTCTTTTTCTGCACCTTAAATATCAAGCATTAGCTCTCGAAGATCGGGAAAGGAAGCATGTACTCCTTCAAGATAAGGATTGCTTGTTGCTCGATATTGCCTTCGTAGTCTCGACTTCAATGCATCTCCGATTGAAGGTATATCAAATCTTTTGTTTTCTTATTGAAAAGAAGCCTCAGAGATTTCTCCTTGCCCAAAGCTTCCCGCAACTTGGTCTCACAACAAAGCAGCTCGAACTTGAGCTTGTCAAAGGCCTATGAAAAATAAGCTTTAGTTCAAAGGATGAAAATACATAGTTGAAAACACCAAAACTCACCACGGAGCAGAGCCACAGAGCCTCCTCAAAAGTTGAGCGTGCGTCTACAGGCCTGGTCCCATCGACCCCAGTTGAACTTCTCTCGATGGGGATATGATCTCTCGAGACCTCACTTGATTTAGGAGGCCCTTGGCCCCGAACGTCCCTCGAAGTACCTTCGATGGGGGAAGCAGATGGTGGTGAAAGACTTTTTCTCTTTCCCTCTTGTGGAACCTCTCCCTCGATATTAGAGGTCTTAGGCCTAGCAGGATCGGCAACCTCGGGAGGGTCCCTAGTTTGAGCCGTAGACGAAGAACCATCCTCCCGAGGAGAGTTGATGTCCACAGAATGACTGACGTATATAAAGTCCTCTTCAGCGGCGGCATCTCCTTTGTGTCTCCGGGCAGGCCCCGCCTCATTGAGAATGTCCTCATCCATCGAGGACCTTTTCCGCTTATTATCCTCCTTTGGCTCCAAAGCCGACGACCCTTACCTCTCTTCGAAGGGGCACGATCTCACCTTAGAGAATCCACCAAAACCTGCGGTGGCGGAGTTAATACACATAAAATAAAGCATTACTCAAAAGTCAATTACATGGCTCATACCGTGGGGCTTTGCTTCCCATCTTCCCTTCGACAGATCTCGCCACTTGCATTCATCATAGGTCAAGGAAGCTGCCAACCTCCGAGTCCAGTCCGCAAGATCGGGGATCTCTTTCGGCATCCACGAGACCGCTGTGAAAGAGACAAAGAAACATTCTTATAAATAAACAAGAGTAAACGGCACTAAGGAGCGACATAGTACTTACATTTGAAGTTCCATTTTTCGGGGAACGACAAGAACTATGGAAGAATGATGTCGACGGTCCTCACTCTGACAAACTGACTCATCCATCCTCGGTTTCGGTCCTCATCATGACTGGCAATAAAAGGCATGGTGGATCAGCGTCGTAATGCAATCAGGCCTCAACAATGCTGAGGCCGATATAATCTGATAAGGTGGCTAAGGGTAAACTGAAGCTCAACCTTTTCAGTAAAGTATCTTATCATCAACACTATCCGCCAGAAGGACGGATGAATTTGAGCCAGAGTGACTCGATACCTTTTGCAAATTTTGAGCAATGCGATCAAGGGGACCCAATGTAAATGGCTACGTATACACATTTAGGAATCCCACCACGTAGGCCATAATATTCTCTTCTCGAGAATATCTGGAGCATCACATTTTCTCCCCATCCACAATCTCTCCTCACGGCCTCGAGGTGATTATCCTCTATCGACCGAATGAACCTCGATGCATGTTCTTGATGGCCCGGATCATCAAAGGGTTTCTCTACTGCAAAATCTTTCTCCAAAGAGCTTAATTCAGAGCTCGGAGGCCGACATTCGCGTAAGCATTGCAGGGAAAATTTTGAAAAATATGAAACAGAGAGATATTTTTTCCCAAAAATGTATTTACAAAGGTATTTTACAAAGCTCCCCCGAGGGTCCCATGTACAAAAAAAGGGGGAAAAGGAAAACCAGTAGGTTAATCTACTCTTCGCCTTCACTACTGCCCGAGCCACTTCCAGAGCCCTCATCTGAAGTAGTTGAAATTGCCGATTCTTTCTCCAAGGCCCTGGATTTTTCAATCTTGGCAGAGAGACCGACACCTTTAGCAATCGTTTCCTCGAAGTCTTGCCTCGTGTCTTGCAAGCGAGCATGTGCAACTGCCCGAGAAAGTTTTAGCTCGACCTTCTCGGATATCTCCTGGCCTGATCATTTGCAGCAGTACCCTTTTATAAGAAGAGAAAAATTCATCGGCCTCAGACTTGGCCACAGATAATGCAGCAGCCTCCTCTTGAGAACTTCGAAGAAGGACTTGAATCGAGGATAGCTTCTCCCGAAGCATGTCCCTCTCCGAAGCCACGACATATTCAGCCGTGCTAGCTCAAGGATTTTAGCGTCCTTGGCCACAACATCCTCATAGAGCTGCCCCACGAGGGCATCCCTTCGCCTGATTTGAAAGATGCAGAAGATAAGCTATTCAGCACCAAGTATGGAAATAAAAGAGAGGACTATGGGTACCAGAGTACCTGCTCGATGAAGTCGACCTCTCTTGGAGCGCCTCCTCCAAGCCTGCCCGGAGCTTGATCAACTCCTCCTCTCCGATGTAAGCTTCTCAAGCTCCTCTCCACGATGAGTCAACTCATCTTGCATCTTGGATAAGGCTTGGTCATACAGCTTCTTGACCTACAATACAAAGGAAGAAAGTTAGGAAATCAAGAGTAGAAATTCGAAGCATAGAATACTATATCAAGAAGGTCACCTATTTTTGAAGCATGTCGGCCTTCTCGAGAGCGACATGGGCGTCGATATCAGTCTCTTCCTCAACACCTTCAAAGTAATCTCTGAATTCATCATCCTCTCCACGAGAGGTCCCCAAACCGGGGGAATTCGTGTCCCAAGCATCTCATATCTCCCTTGGAGAGAAGGACGGGCCCGATTGAAACCCACCTGCAGCATCAACCTCAATCGGGGCTTCTTCTCGACCCCGAAAAGCTCAAGAAGTGAGCCCTCTGAGCTTACCAACATGGACTGTGCCATGTCTGACGAGCGGCTCGAGGACTGTACTTAAACCCTCCTTGAGGGTCTCCTCAACTCGAGGCAGGTCCGCATCGGCCGCCTCCAACTCAACAGCCGCCCACCTAGAAACTTTCCAAGCATCAACGCTCCATTTTACCATTTTTACCAAAGGTCAAGCATCATAATCTTCTTCCTCGACCCTAAGACTCCCAGCGGCCATCGAAGTGAGGACAATAGCATCGGTATTGGGCTTCCGAGCCTTCACTTTTTTGGATTTCGGAGACGCCGCCGATGTCTCCTTCTTCTAGGAAACGGTCTCATTTACGCGCCTTCCCCAAGGCCTGTATAGGCACGATGTATTAAAATCACCACCATAGGCAGTACTTACGAAGAATGAGGAAATGAAAACAATGAGAGCGTACCATAGTTCCTGGCCTGCCACCGTGTTTTAGCCAAATCGCGCCAGACGCGCTTGCTGTATAGGAGGGCGGAGTCCAAAAGTTTGATCCATCTCAAAAGGTCCTGGACCACATCAGGGAATCAGACAGTGGTTACACAATCAGTAGAAAATCAATCAAAAGAGAAGGAGGTCAGATCGGAAGAAGAAAAAGAGGTGATAAAACATACTCAATGTGGAGATACTTGCGCTTCATGTTCCATTCCTCCAGGAATGGAATTCTATCAGTAGGGATGATATCCGAGGTCCTGAATTTAACAAATCGGCTCATCCATCCCTAGTCTTTATCTTTGTTGATGCAGGCGAAGAAAGCCTTGGCAGATCGACAGTACAGTTTCATTAGCCCCCCTCGAAAGAGACGAGGGCTATACAATCTGATCAAGTGATCGAGGGTGAAAGTCCTTCCCTTGACCATATTGGAAATGTATCGAATCATATATGCAATGCTCCAGAAATAAGGATTATTTGACCAAGTGTCACTCGGTATTGACTATAAAAGTCAAGAATCACCAGGTCTATCGGTGGAGAAGAAGAATCGACGGGACCTTAAGTGAAGGGGTATGTATATACGCTAAGAAAACCAGCTTTATACGTGACTATGCTTTCTTCGGTTGTGGGGATTTCTACTTGCGCCCCCAACGGAAATCTAGTTTTTCCCTCTCTATATCTGTTACTACACTCCTATACCGAGACATGGGCTAGCATCAGCCTGGTGTAGAAGGGGGTTTTCAATGGTAAAATCGGAGATGATGTCGAAGGGACCGGGGATGCACTACTCGATTCTTGGAGGAGTTTTTGATTTTCCCTTAGACGAGCATGATGAAGAAGTGGCTCCCTCTTTTTGAGGGACCATTTTGAATGTTTTTTCCATAATTGTAATTGAGATTTGAAGAAAGAAGATGAAGAAGCAAACGCAGAAAGAGGATAAAGGTAGGAAACAATTAGTAAGATTTTGAAGACTTGAAGATGTTGTAAAACTGTAAAAGGCAAACGATTGAAGTATTTATAGACACCCTTGGTCATGTTTGAAGCGGAAAGGTCGAACCAATAGCGGTTCGTGGGCTTCTCAAGAGTCATGCTGACAGCAACCTCTATGCAGCCTTTATGTCACATCATTTAATGTTCTGATGAGGCTGATGTCATAGTACGGATATCGAAGAGGCGAGAATTCAAGACCGTTTCATATCATTTCATTCTAACATATGCGGGGACTATCTGTATACAGTTAAAATTGGAGAGCCCGATTTTATGATCATTACGACGCTTCATAGTCCGTCTTCAGAAGGCTTGAAGCAGTTCAAGTTTTTGCATCAAGAAGGCATGTCGAGGACTCTCCACTCTCGACCTCGAGGTAGTTTAAATCGAAGACCATCATGGAAAAGTGGGATATTCCTAAAAGGCACGTGGTTAAAGCTGACCAAGTACGCAAAATAGTACAAGTCCGTACCGTGGCATTAAATGGCTGTACCAGCCGTCTATCTTTATATTAATTACATATATACTATGTTGGGATTCCCCCTCTTATATAAAGGGGACTCTTGTCATTTTGTAATACACATGATATCAAAGACAAGAACAAGAACATCCTCTATTCACTAACTCAAACATTCTCTACAATTGTTCCATTGATTTATTGCCTTTCATTTATTGTGTTCATTAATTGCTCTTCATTTATTACTCGTTATGGATCATAAAGAGGCCATCGAGGCCTTCAATAGTGTTTTATCCTCTTTGACCGCCCTTTTTCAAGCTCTCGAGCTCGACCTCAAGGCCTATTTCAACCAAGCTCGAGACCCCATCTCTCAACTGCTCGGTTTGTACAATATCATTACCCTTCACTCTTATCTCATTTTCGTAGCTCTCACTTAGCATCTATTGCCTAAACAACTGCTATTAAAATATATCACATATTTTTAGAACCACAAAATCAAATATAATTATAATTACCATTTTCACGGTAAACAGACATTTTCACTATTTTGTTTTGAACGTATTTTGTTTTAAAATAATAGATCGAGTCATTGAGCCGTACTTGTTTGACATTTTCAAGATTTATTTAATGCATTTTTATATTTAGTATTTATTAGTATTCTTTACATTTTCACTCTACATCGTTATTATTACTTATCCCGATGAACCTACGGCTGTGACATGTAATGAGACAACACAACATAAGGATAGTGATCTAGAGGATCTGGAAGATGTATAATACCTGAGGAAATTATCAGAGAAGTGGAAACTTTGAAAACAAGCCTAAGTGTAATTTGGACGAGACTGAGACAATTAACTTAGGAGATTCTGAAACAGTCAAGGAAACACGTGTATGAATTCATCTATCACCGTCAGAGAAGGAAGAATACATCCGCTTCCTGAAAGAGTATGAAGATATTTTTGCATGGTCCTACGATGATATGATTGGTTTGAGCACATCCATAGTGGCTCTGTTGATACCCATTTTTTCCCAAAATATTTTTCAAAATTTGCATATGTACCTTCAAAATCATGCATTAACAACGATTGGTATTTTCCCATAATTTTCCTATGTTTTGTATAATTTATCTAATTTATAATAAATAATTACAAAAGTGTGTCACAAACGATTTCCAAACATTTATTGATTTATTATTTATATTTATAGTCTTATTAAGTCCAAATTATCCCATAATTAGCCAAACTGTCAACTTTTGGCTATAATTGCAATTACCTTGCAATTATAGCCCAATCATATAATTTTGTACCATTTTTCCACCAGAAATTAATCATTTGTATTTTTAAATACTAAATAATCTTTTTAAAACTATTTTATATGCATGAAATTCATTTTTATGATCATTAGTTATTTTATAAATTATTTTAATAAATTTGGATTGGGTATTTGTCAAATAGCCTATTCTATTTCGATTCTAGCCTAAATAAAACCAGCCCACCTGATTATATCAAGCCCAAATACCCCAAGCCCAATTCCTAAATCTACTCGGACCCAATTCCCACTTACCGTTGATCATTTTAGATCAACGAACCAGATTCATCCTTTCCTAATTTAACCTAAGAGACTACCCCCCCCCCCCACCTCTCATTTTCCCTCACAACCCGTCGTCACTCCTCTCTTCTCTCTCAAATATTCTCAACCAAACCCTAGCTCTCAAGCGGCGTCACGGGCATAAACTCCACCTTGTGATGTTTCTATGCATTCTCCGGCCAGTCCTGGCCTTCTAGACTCCGTGGCTCTTCAATTTTATGGATCCTTGAAAGGGTTCCAAAGGATTCCGACCGTCTCTGGTTTGAGTCTATGTTCGCTGGCTTGTCTCAGGACACTTTTCGTTTGTAAGTTAGAATCTCACCTTATTTCATTACAACTCTATGGTTTCTAAGCTGATTCTCTCATCTCTGGGTTATCTATCTCTGAAACCGTATTTTTTAACTCTTGACTTCTTAGACCTGTAACAGATCTGAGTATATCCTGAGTTATTTTTCTGTTATCCTTAATGATTTCTCTGATTTTTTGCTAAAACGCCTCTTCGTCTTCAAACTAGGGTTTCTTGACCCCTTTTCAAAAATGAGTCTTCTTATGATTTAAGTGTTATTCTATGATTTTCAATATGTTTAAGCGTCTATTTAAGTTTTCCCCTTTTGTATGACTTATTATGTCAAAACCCTAAGTTTTTTGGTCTTAACCATGGGTTCTGAGTCTGTTCTTGCTTATTTGTTCATTTGATTCATTTGCATATATGGTATTTATGAATTCCTTCAGAGTTTCTGTGATTTTACCTTATTAGGGTTCCTGATTGTTTCTTCTTCCGCCTATATCACGTCTATTTTGTTAAGTCATGCTATGTTCTATGCAAATCCCTAATTTTGTGTGTTTTTCACCCTATTTGGCTTATTAAGGTTTCTGATTTTTACTATTCCTTCCTATTATGTGTTTATCTCGCTTATTCTCAGAAGTTTGTGTTCATCAGTACTATGTTCCAGTTTGGATCTCTGATTCTATGTGATTTTTACTTTACCGTGTCTTTTACTGTTCTGATTCTTTCCTTTGTCTTTCCTATTATGTGTTTATTCCGTGCAATTAGTGTTGATTCCCCTTAATCAATAGTACTCCTGTTTGAATCCCTAATTCCGTGTAATTGATATCCTCCATTCTCTACTGATTTCAACCTCTAAAATATTTTCTTGCCTTATTTTATGGGCGATTATGCCGTCAATCGATTTTTTAAAGTACTTTCCTTAATTAGATTTTCTGAACCTAGCCTCTATTACATGTCTTATACTTCTATGCGCTGAGATTGTTTCCTTATATGTTATAATCCAGTCACATATGGTACCTTTCCTTATTTATTACATGTCTATTACCGTTTGAAGTTAACTCCTTAATTGAAAGGAGTACTTACATTGATTTTATGCTGATTGATTCTGATTTCCCAATCACTGCATCACTTTGATTTTTACCTTATTCTCTACCTAGTTTCAAACTATATATACATTTCTCTTTCATTAACACAAGACACGAGCACATTGGTTCAAAAAGCTCTCTCTCTCTCTCACACTCAAAACTTTCTGCTCTCTTTCTGTGTTACGTACTATTACTCTGAGTTAGACGGCTGCAAGCCAAGGCTAACTATTGTGCTCTCCTATCCCTTCACTTTTGTGTTTACTGTCTTCTTTACTGGTATGTTCTGATTTAAATTCAAGTCCCAAACCAATATGCTTCTTTTAATGCTTCATTTTATCATGTTTCTAATATGTTTCTATATGTGGTTTTGTAGTTCAACCTGCAACTAATATGTCTACTTTACTTCTTTATAAGCATGTTTCTGAATATGTCCAACCCCTTAGGATCAGCCTGCTTATGAACCCCCTTTTAGTATACCTCGATGTGACTCTGCCTTACTTATGTTTCCCCTGATTTCTATCATGAACCTTTTTGTGCAAAGCAGTTAGCTATCCTAAATTGTCTGATTTTGTGTTGGTTATGAGATTCATGATATGATGATTCCCTAAACCCCTATAATAATTTTCATGCTCCTGTAACTATGTGTGCACTACATATGCTCTATATGTCCCCAATCCCCATCACCCCTGTGTGCATGTTTGTTCTTCCTGTTTTGGTTATGTGTTCTTTAAGTATTGCGGAGTTTGGTTTTGGCTCTATGTTTGATCTTCTGTTGTTTAATTATATAACTCTCTCTTTTCAAAAGTTGTTTTACTGAATGACTCCCTCTTTTATTTCACAAAACTGTTTCAAGCAAGTCTCTTTTAACACTGTTTTCTTACTAAAACCTTTTCAAAACTATATCAAGCACTCTCACTCTACTCTTAGGTCCTTAAGTTCTGCCCCTCTAATGTGTGACTGCTTAGGGATCCCTATGAGATCTCTCTGAACTCTGATGCATTAGAGCTGCCTCTTCCACACTGCACTTACTCTATTATGGTTGTCAAATTTGGGTGTGAGCACTACCCAGGATCCATTGAGGTCCTTAGGGAACTCTGACAAACCAGGATATGAGAAGGGCTATGAAACATTTGTGCATTTGAGGTTCTGAGAATCTGGGCCTATTGTCAGGCTCCCTATAATGTAACTTCTTATTTTTTCTTTATTTACTTATGTAATTCATTCACATTGGTTTGTAATAATTGTTATAAACGAATATTGGGGATTGATAGTGAAGATGAGAGGGTAGCCATGTTTGTTGTCGATATCAATGGGGTAGAAACCATGCCTTAGACTTTCATTTCTAAGTGCACATTAGAATCCATGTTTAGGACCAATAAATTATAAGCATGTCTTGCATTAGATCTCATGTTCTTAGGTTTACTGTTTCAGCATCTCATTTGACATTATTTTCATCACTTAGAAATCCTACTTCTAGGCTAAATAACAACATTGACATGAAAACTGTTGCTACTGCATATTCTGAAATCATGTTGTAACTTTCTGTGCATCTAGAAATCATGCTTTTTTTAGGAATTTTGCAAATAAATCATTCTGCATCTTATAATGTTCATACCAGATACCCTATTTTACGACCTCACTAACTCACACCTAGCTAAGCTACTAATGCATGAAAGGGACATAAGACAGTCTCACATATGATTATCCTATGTTAGTAAACCTGGTAATAACCCCTGTGTCTTTGCAACACTTAGAATATCATGCTTTAGGTAAAACAACTTCTAAACTGTTTTAAATAATTCTGGTAACTATTGTGCATTCTCCCACGCCTAGGCAAGCCTTAGGTAACCAACTTTTACAAAAGTAGAAAACTGTTGCTTTTGTGTTTACTGCTTAATGGTTAACAGGCTTAGAATCAGTAGGCAAACTGATTAGGGCCCCTGCTTCTGGGTTTATAAAATAAAACTACATATCTTCTATGTTTTGATATTCACTTAGACATCATGTTTAGGATCCTGCTTAATAATACTGCCCTTGTTTGTGTTTGAGACGTGCTGTTTACATGCAATATTTGTGGAGGTAAACCTGAGCCTCTTAATTTCTTATTTCCTATTTTATCTGCTAAAGTCCTATTTGTTCTTGCCTGGCGCCTTAGTATTTTCTCTTTTTAACCTTAGGGTTCTGTCTATAACCGTCTATAGGTAGAGGTCCTATATTCCTCCAGGGCCATTAAGAAGGGACGGGTAACAACACGCATACAGATCATTGATAAACACTCGCTTTAATAATTGCTAAGGGGTGGGAAAGGGTAGATATGGATATGATGACCGGTGCGCTAATGCCACGTGTAGCCCCTCTTCCGAGGAGTGATTATCAAGCATTGTACTGATGTGATCCTATAGGATAAATAACCCAGGACTTCCCTACCCCCCTACACATGTATGCTTAGACTACAAATCTTTCAAAATCTTGCATATGTATTTTAGGCCTTAAATCTTTTAAAACTTTAGCATATATGTGTGCTTAGACTGCGAATCTTTTCAAAATCTTTTACTTGTTTAAACTTTAATTGCTTATGTGCTACTTGTCTTAATTCACAAAGCTTGTTTGGCCGGGAACCACATTTGTGGACTTCGAGGGGTGCCTAACACCTTACCCTTGAAGTAATTTCAAGCCCTTACCCTATCTGTTTTGTAAATGACTTGTAGTAGGTGCCCTAACACATCTTAATTCGTTAGGTAGTGACTCTTCAGTTCCTTTAGGTAGTGACTCTTCAGTTCCTAACCCCTTTCCCAAAAGGAAATGAGTTATCCCAATAATGTCGAATACCCTGACCGATCCGAAAGGAGAGGGACAAGAGAGGGGGGCGCGACAGGCTCACAAGCTACCTACCGATCCAATGTGTCCACCTGTAAAACAGAAACTTAGAAAATTCAAGCCAGATATGAGTTTGAATATAAAAGAGGAAGTCACTAGGCAAATCAAATCCAAGGTTCTCAGAGTAGTTGAGTACCCGACTTGATTGGCCAACAATGTGCCAGTCCAGAAAGACAGTAACGTCAGAGTGTGTGTCGATTATCACGACTTAAACAGAGCGAGTCCAAAAGATGATTTCCCATTGCCTAATATACATATATTGATCGACAACTATGCCAAACATGAACTCTAGTCTTTTGTGGATTGGTTCGCGGGGTATCATCAGATCTGGATGGATGAAGAGGATGCCTAAAAGATAGCCTTTATCACACCATGTGGAGTGTATTGCTATAAAATGATGTTATTTGGCCTGAAGAATGTTGGGGCCACTTATATGAGAGCTATGACAACTATTTTTCACGACAGGATACACAAGGAAATAGAGGCGTACGTGGATGACGTCATCATCAAATCCAAAAGGAGTACATATTACATAGCAGATTTGAAGAAATTCTTTGATCGAATTCGAAAGTACAATCTGAAATCGAATCCCGCAAAGTGTGCCTTCGGAGTCCCTGCTGGAAAATTGTTAGGGTTCATCGTCAGCTGCCCAGG
Source organism: Nicotiana paniculata (assembly GCA_005239505.1). Classification (NCBI taxonomy): domain Eukaryota; kingdom Viridiplantae; phylum Streptophyta; class Magnoliopsida; order Solanales; family Solanaceae; genus Nicotiana; species Nicotiana paniculata. Next base: position 16,313 of record ML301669.1, read on the forward strand.
GATTGAGTTATACCCATCAAAGGTCAAAGCTATCCAGGACTTGCGACCTCCTAAGAACAAGAAAGATGTTATGAGTTTCTTAGGGCGTCTCAACTACATCAGCCGTTTCATAGCGCACTTAATTGTGATCTGTGAACCGATTTTCAAAATGTTGAAGAAAGATGCTGCAACAAGTTGGACTGAAGAATGTCAGAAAGACTTCCACAAAATCAAGGAGTATTTTATCTAAACCACCTGTTCTGGTCCCACCAGAACCAATGAGATCTTTGGTGCTTTATTTATCCATAATAGATGGGGCTTTTGGTTGCGTTCTGGGACAACACGATGAGACGAGAAGAAATGAGCAGGCCATATTTTATCTGAGTAAGAAATTCACACCCTATGAAGCACGATACTCTTTGCTCGAATGCACCTGCTGCGTTTTAACATGGATAGCTCAAAAGTTGAGGCACTACCTTTGTGCCTACACCACATACCTCATATCAAGGATGGATCTGCTAAAATACATCTTCCAGAAACCCATGCCTATGGGAAAGTTAGAAAAATGACAGATATTGCTGAGGGAGTTCGACATCATCTATGTAACTCAGGAGGCGGTCAAAGGAAAAGCGTTGGCAGATCATTTGGCAGAAAATCCTGTAGATGGAGAATACAAACCCTTGAAAACGTATTTTCCCGACGAGGAAGTATCATTCGTAGGGGAAGATATCACTTATGAGTATTAGAGAATGTTCTTTGACGGAGACGCAAAATTTAAAGGAGTGGGTATCAGAGTTGTCTTAGTGTAAGAAACATGCCAACACTATCCGGTATCCATAAAACTCAGGTTTCCATGTACCAACAATATGGAAGAATATAAGGCTTGCATCTTAGGAATCAGGTTAGCCATTGATATGAATGTTCAGGAATTGCTGGTGATTGGAGACTCAGACCTTTTGGTACATCAAGTTTTAGGAGAAAGGGCTACAAAAAATACAAAAATATTGCCATAACTATACTATGTACAAGAGCTGATCAAGAGATTCACGAAGATAGAATTCAAACATGTTCCGAGAGTCCAGAATGAGTTCGAAGATGCATTGGCCACTTTATCTTCCATGATACAACACCCAGACAAGAATTTCATCGATCCTATCCCAATAGGAATTCATAAGCAGTCAGCTTATTGTTCTCATGTTGAATAACAAAGTGATGGAAGTCAATGATTCCATGACATCAAAGAATACTTGGCGAAAGGAGATTACCCGGAGCACGAAAATCACACTCAGAAAAACACACTCCGAAGGTTAGCCAACCACTTATTTCAAATCGGAGCAATTCTGTATAGAAGGACTCCAGACCTGAGGTTATTACGGTGTGTTGATGCCAAGAAAGCATCTACCTTTCTCGAGGAAATACATGACAGAACTTGCGGACCACAATGAACGACTTTGTCTTAGCCAAGGAAATACTAAGAGCGGGATATTTCTGGATGACTATGGAAACAGACTGCATCAGATATGTCAAGAAGTGTCACCAGTCCCAGATACATGTTGATATGATACGAGTGCCACCCAATGAACTCAATGCAACAAGTGCAGCCTGGCCTTTCGCCTCTTGGGGGATGGATTTAATCGGTCCAATCAAACCCGCTGGTTCAAATGGGCGTAAATTCATTCTAGTGGCCATAGACTATTTCACAAAATGGGTTGAAGCCGCATCTTACAGGGCTGTAACTAAAAAGGTCATTGCAGATTTTGTTCGGGATCGCGTTGTTTGTCAATTCGGGGTACCAAAATCAATCATCACCGACAATGCCACCAACCTTAACAATGATCTGATGATGGCCATATGTGAGATATTCAAGATCAAGCATAATAATTCCACAGCATATCGACCGGAATGAATGGAGCTATAGAAGTTGCTAACAAGAACATCAAGAAAATATTGAGGAAAATAGTAGATAATTACAAACAATGGCACGAGAATCTACCATTTCTTTGCTTGGATATTGTACCACAGTTCGTACATCAAAATGGGCAACTCCTTACCTTCTAGTCTATGGTAACGAAGTTGTTATTCCCGCCGAAGTGGAAATTCCTTCTTTGAGAATAATACAAGAAGGTGAGCTCAGTGACGCAGAAAGGGTGCCAGGCCGCTATGAACAAATGGCCCTCATTTATGGAAAGAGGATGAATGCATTATGTCACGATCAAGTCTACTAGAACAGAATGACGAGATCTTTCAACAAAAAGGTCAGGCCAATGCAATTCACACCGGGGCAGTTGGTGCTAAAATGGATCTTCCCGCATCAGGATGAAGCCAAAGGGAAGTTCTCACCTAATTGGAAAGGTCCCAACATGGTTCATCGAGTACTAACAAGATGAACACTCATACTTGCAGAAATGGAGGGAGAGATTTGGCCAAAACCTATCAACTCAGACGCAGTCAAGATATATTATGTTTAGGATTGTTTACATTTCTTCATTTGATATAACTGAACTACGCTTGACCTGATTCCCGTTTAAGAGGGGATACGTAGGCAGCCCTATGGGTTCTGCCACATATTAATAAAATCTTCATTTTTTCCATGATCAGAACCCTCAAAATTCTGAGGCAATTCCAGCCAACTTCATCATATGTGGAACAGTCAAAGGGTTGCATTTAAAGTGGGTCACCCTCAAAATTCTAAAGCAAGGAGATCACAATGTCTTTAAAATATGTCACAGTCATCGGGTCATCTAAATTACTTGATACTGCATACTACTATATTTCAAATAAATATACTCATGAAATGCATACATATTTTTAGAAAATGTTATTTCTATAACAGCCAGAGGTTACCCAAGGTAACTCAAACATGATCTTAAGGCAGGAGCAAAGATGGAACAAGAAAACAAAAGTGCAAACCAACCTTCCCCCCACAGAACTCATAATTCCTTTGGATACAGGCACAATAAGACAACGATATCCGCAGACACATCAAGACACTTACTCCAAGACAACATATTATCTAGCGCAAGCATCTCCAGCTAAGAAATACTTTACTTCCTCACTATCGCTCATCGTTTTCTTGCATAAGGCTAAGCACTGCCTTTTCCTGCATGAGAATAAGCATTGTCTTTTTCTCTGCATGAGTCTAAGCATTGCCTCCCTAATTGCATAAGGCTAAGCACTGCCTTTCCCTGCATGAGACTAAGCATTGTCTCCTCTTTGCATGAGGCTAAGCACTGCCTCCCTTCTTGCATAAGGCTAAGCACTGCCTTTCCCTGCATGAGACTAAGCATTGTCTCCTCTTTGCATGAGGCTAAGCACTGCCTCCATAATTGCATAAGGCTAAGAACTGCCTTTCCATGCATGAGACTAAGCATTGTTTACTATTTGCATGATACTAAGCATCGTCTCCTCTTTGCATGAGGCTAAGCACTGCCTCCCTTCTTGCATAAGGCTAAGCACTGCCTTTTCCTGCATGAGACTAAACAATGTCTCCCTCTTTGCATGAGGCTAAGCACTGCCTCCCTTCTTGCATAAGGCTAAGCACTGCCTTTTCCTGCATGAGACTAAACAATGTCTCCCTCTTTGCATGAGGCTAAGCACTGCCTCCCTTCGTGCATAAGGCTAAGCATTGACTTTTGCTGCATGAGACTAAGCATTGTCTCCCTCTTTGCATGAGGCTAAACACTGCTTCTCTTCTTGCATAAGGCTAAGCACTACCTCCTGCATGAGACTAAGCATTGTCTCCCTCTTTGCATAAGGCTAAGCATTGCCTCCTTTCTTGCATAAGGCTAAGCACTATCATTCCCTGCATAAGACGAAACATCGTCTCCCACTTTGCATGTGGCTAAGAATTTCCTCCCTAATTGCATAAGGCTAAGCACTGCCTTTTCCTCAAGATTAAATACTATATCCATCACGCTATCTAAGACCTGACACTATCCTCTATTCACCTGGGGTAAAGCATTGCCCTCATCTTAAACAAGACTAATCCTTGTCTTGTTTCATCTAGCATTTGACCAAGCATCATATCCTTTCATTTCATGGGCTAAAACATAGGTATTTTGTCCAAAGGCATCATAGTCTGAATGCATCATCCTCATAGCAGGAAGACACCATCCCATGGCCTGAGGATCTCTCAAAGTGCACATCATCATTCAAATGCGTCATAGTCCAGAGGAACCAACCTCATGGCCCGAGGATATCATTTCATGGCCTTCAAATCCCTTATCACACAATTCATGGCCCAGGAAGTCATAGTCTAAGGACGTCATCCTCACCGTCCAAAGACAACTTTCATGGTCCAAAGGTAATTTGCATCTTTTTTAAATTCTCACAATAATCCATATATGTACTTGCATGCATCGTGTTTTAAGTTTTGCAGTTGATCCGGGAAGTAACCGTTCTTCAAACGGGAGCAATCTTCGCTCCGGTTTCCGTTCATAATGTTCACATCCCGCAATTGTTTCAATGTAACCAACCACCATCAATTTACCTGCATTTTACTCTATGACTGTTCATATACTAGCTCCATGACACATCCATACCGTTTCAGATTCGCATTCATGATTTTGCTTAAATTCATCTGATATTGTCCTACCCAAAAGAACCCTTTCCGAGACATACAACCATTCTTATAACAACTCAATTGGTTTAGTTTACCGTTAGATCCAGAACTACACACAACCGGATTCTCGTAACACCAGGGATATGTAGGAAACTCAAGAACCAAGGTTCGACCCCCATTTTTTCCAAATCACATCATCCCTCATTTAATTTGTACAAAATTGATCATCATTTTCTTTACCCGACAACTCTTTCATCATTCCCGGGTAAAGAGGGGCAGTTGTTGATACCCAATTTTGCCCTCATATTTTTAAATAAGTGTATGTACTTTCAAAATATCATTTTTCATCATTATTTAATTTACAAGATTTATGCAAGCAATTTCTATAATTTCATAATTTTAAAACCTTAAAATCAATTTTCTTGCATTTAAATTGTTCAAATATTTATTAATTACCCTTTAAAATTATTTTGTGATGACTTAATCATCCAATTTATTATTTTTCACCCATATATATGATTCATGATATTTTACTTTGTTTTACATAATTATATTTTGTATTTTTTAAGCTATTTGCACAATCTTGCAATAATAACCTATATTTTACAATGTTTATTGTATTCGTCATTTTATTCAGGGTCAAAGTAGTATTTTAAATTTTTTTTAATCTTCTACTATTGTTTTAAAATATTAATTTGCATAAATGTAATTTTTTATATTTATTTAACTATTTTTTATTGAATTGTTTTCCCTTGATTCCCTATTTTAAATCTGGCCCAAAATTAGGACTAATTTCAGACCATTAAGGTCCAAATAAACCCCTGGCCCAACAACCTTACCAGCCCAAACGACCCGGTCCCCCAACCCAGTCCAAAAACCGACCCCAACCTGCTTTAATCCCAGCCGTTGATCAAAATCCATCCACGGCTCACAACATTTCCCTCCACTCTCCTTATATCCCCTCACCCAAACCCTAATCCTCATTCTCTCTTCAGCAGCCACCCACAAACACTTCTCCCTCTCACAGAAACCCTAGCCGCCTTCTTAAACCTCTCCAAATCCGTCTCAACCATAGATTCTTTCCAAGATTTTCTTGCCTTTTGTACGTTATCTCGCTATTTTCTACAAATATATGGTATCACCTAGTACTCGCCTAAATATTGCAAGTACTATCTCTCAGAATCCAGCCATTGCACTTTAACCGCTTGAATCTGGATAATATTTAATCCATATACATCATGGCCATGGCTATATGGGTCCGATTAGCCAAGATTTCCGGTCAATCTTCATTTTCTGTCAACTAGGGCTTACCTATTTTTCTCCAACCCGCTTTTTTATTAATTTTGTATGTTATTACTTCCTTATTTATGTTTGATTTTACAGTTTCCCTTGTTTACGTTTTAAATTATTGTCACTATATAAACCCCTCCCCATTCCTCTTTGGGAAAGACTTTGAATCGACATACTTTCACTAAAAAGAATTGGGGCTTTGTTATGTGATTTCCTCATTCTCTTGTTATGTATTTCATTTTAGCCGGCTGAAAGCCAAGGCCACTGAGATTTTGTTATTCAAAATTTCTCTTGGTGCGAGCATTGCCTAGAGTTCTTTTGAAGCTCTTGGGAACTTTGGCGCATTGAGATTCTGGGTTATTGTGGAAGTTTTGCTCTTTACTATTATTCGTTTAACTGGTAAGTTACTTGACTTTCACAATTTCATTCTTATGTGACCGTGATTTGCATATGTTCTCACTTCTAAAATTCATAGCTTAATATGTTTTCTAGGCCACTTTTGTGTGCAATTCTGCTGGCTTTACATCCGTTTTATGTCTCTTTATCATTTAATTTCACATAATGTTGCTAGTTCTGAAGCATGTTATGCCTAATATGAGTAATTTAGATTCTCTTAAGTCTGTTTAGCCAATGTGTTTTGAGCCACTTCTATGTGTGACCTTATCAACATTACATTTGTTTGAACCTCTTTAGTATTTGATTCTACCTAAAACTTTAAATTCTGTTAAATGAATGTGCTCCATCTGAATAATTTGGACTTTCTTCGGTTAATTAGTTTATTGTGACAATACATGAATTCTTACGTTTACTATCTGACATGAGTTTATTTTCCCACTTGGTTCTGAATCTTCGTAATGGTAATCTTGCATATGTAATGTGTTCTAATCTGTGTCAATACCTTTTTATATCAACCATGACTGCTTCCCTTCTAATATGCCTTTCAATCCATCTTTGGCTCACTTGATTCACTAGTAATTGTCATAATATGTGCTTCCCTACCATGTTTAATGTTGTTTTGCCGCCTGATGTGAAGTTAACATGGCTATCTTATAACATTAGGATGTATGCTTAGTATAATTTCCAATGATGTTTCAACTTGTTTGGTATCGTGCACTTGTGTATGACAATCTCTGCCAATCCTGCAAACTTGTTTCTCCCTAACTCACTCAATATGATTTTGTCTATATGTTGTTTTGTTAAGTGATGAACCTATTTCTATGCCTTGTTGGCCTTTTGATTAATTGTTTTGTGTTTTTTTAAAACTTGCTATCTCTGCTTCCTAAAACTAAGAACAATTTTGTCCCCTTAATCGTTGTCCACTCTCCCTCACTTGTTACCTATACTCTCTTGAACTTCTCATTCTTAGCCGGCTGAAATCCAAGGCTACCTAGGCTATAACTACTGACCTCCCTAGTGTGAGCACTACTCGGGGTCCATTTGAGACCCTTGTGAACTCCGACACACTAGGATTTGGGTCTTTAGTCACTCCCTGAAACTTGAACTACCCCACTCAACCCTTTTCTTCCTATTATCTGTTGTATATCTAAGTTGGTTGGTTTAAGTGATTCAATGCTTGACAATATGATTATATGAATTGTATTTGGGCTCTTCTATGGATTACGTGTTGTATTGATGAATATGGCTCCTTGTTGGAAGTCTGGGTATGCTGCATGAGAATTGCTGAAGGCCCAAACAGTGCTGGGTATTTCTTTTGGGCATGATGTGGGCCTATTGTCATTATTCATATTATATTTGTAATCTTATTCATTACTGGGCCTGTAATAACTTTGTATAAATAATTGGGGTGTTAGTAAAAATGGGAAATGGGTAGATTCTTAATATTTGCATACAAAAGGGTAGACAAATTGCGTATAGGACTCAGTGATCTACTTGCGATATATGCTATTTAATCACTATGTGTAGTATAGAAATCATGCCATTAGGGGAAGGGCGCGCGCGCGCACACAGACACACAATGTCTGCTAGAAAACATGAATTCAAAGTGGTGCAATTATGCTTACCGCTACATGCTACTAGAAAATCTGCCTATAGGAATAAATGTCACTGATTTCAATTTGCATCAACATTCAATAGAAATCATGCCTATAGGATTCTGATTATTCCATTTGGAACTGTCGCCCAAAATATATGCCTATAAGGTTAAGGTATGACAATGAAATCGGCTCTAAGTGCTAATCGTTAGAGATCCCGCCTGTAAGGTATAATTACTCACCTTAATTTTTTAATGTCGAACTGCTCATACCCTGCTAATTGTGTATGCATGCTACCGTTAGAAAGCATAAGTAATTCTGGGGCTTTTTCTCCAATAAATCTTACTGTGCTTTATTGCGTAGATCACGTAGGCACAAAACCTATATGTTTTAATAACTTGAAACCTGCGATCTCAATAATCAGCTTGTAACAACTGTATAATCATGTCTATGACCAGAACCTTGCATCTGAAACTGCATGTATGATTTAATTCAAAGTCACCTAGAAATCATGTCTATAGGGCCTAAGGTTTGAAATTCTGAAACTTCCTAATCTGATCATTTGCTTTGCCTGCATTTGTTGCTTAAGTGTGGAGGCTAACTTGAGCCCTTAACTACCCATATTTGAAGACCAACGTGTTTTGTATGTCACCTAGTTTTAACATTTTGAGTAGCCTAGGTAAGGTCAAAAACTACCTAAATAAAGGTCCAAAACCTCCTGGACCATAGGTATGGGACGGGTATTGCACGCCTAAGGCACGCGTTAGAATGGAATTAGAGCGCTTTAGGTAAATAACTTTAACATAGTTTTCGGGTAGCAGGAGATGATAGTCTGTGTGTATTGGTAAAAAAGGGCTTCACGCGTGTAATAAATCTTGATGACTCAGCAGTCTACGTGGAGCAATGAATATACGACAGCTGGACGGGACTCTATGACGAGGTATGAGGAAAATAGGCACGAAAAATCACACCCACGGGTTGATTAGAAACGTAAACCTGATTGAGAAGATGAAAAGACACGGTCAAAATGTATCTGGGCAGAAGAAAGGGAAGATTCATAGATCTTCAAATTAGTGATCCACATGTTACACAACATTCACACAATAGTTACAGTTGCTCATTGTAACGTTACATTAATGTCATAATTAGTCATTAATGCTCAATCGCTGAAAATGGAAGACATTATATTAGGAAATTCCCTATATAAGGGAGTAAAATATAACCTGTAAAGATATATCCGAACTACTATTGCTATACACTTTACTTTTTGTGCATCTCATTGATTTTTAGTTACTTACAATAATCAGTCCTGCCTTGGTTATCAGAAACCCGTGTTCATCCTAAAAATAGCTTTGGTCAAAGTATCTAACTCTTTGGTTAAACAAATTGGTTCCATTTATCGAGAAATTCTGATAATCTTTGTTTGCTTTTCAAGCGATATCCTCTGAATTATGTCGAACTCCAACGACAACAACCATCAAAGATATGGAACCCCAGTTCCGTCACCTTCAATAACCCCACGTGGTTCAACGGAACAATCCCCGAAAATATCCAATAACAAAAACAATAATAATGATCAAACGGTAGAACAAGATCGGCTAAAGCAAATGATTGCAAAGTATGTGTGCCAAGCTTTGCAAGAATATTCAAGGGGATTACCAGCGACATCACCTGCATCACTGACACCACCTCTCAATAACACTATCACTATGGAAAATCCTCAATCTGGGTTGGTAAACTAAGCAAGGGATGACACTCCTAATGAATCTCTTGAAGCGAGACCAGGTATGTCTAATAACTCTGAATTACAGAATTTATTACTAACTTTGCAGAAACAGGTGAAGGAACAAAACGATCGAATCGAACAAATTCCTGGAGTACCACATGTTATCAAAGGCATTGACGTTGATAGATATTCTCAACAACCTTGGAAACCAAGAGCAGCACCCGTACCTATTCCAAAGAAGTTTAAAATGCATGACGTTCCTAAGTATGACGGGACAACCGACCCACGTGACCATGTGACTGCTTTTACCACCAGAGTGAAGGGAAATGACTTAACAAAACAAGAAATTGAGTCGGTCCTAGTTAAAAAGTTTGGATAAACACTTACCAAGGGGGCGTTAACCTGGTATTCTCTTCTCCCTGAAAAATCTATTGATTCTTTTGCTGAGCTTGAAGATTCTTTCATAAAGGCACACTCCGGTGTGCAAAAAGTCGAGAAAAGGATGGAGGATATCTTTAAAATAAAACAAGGAGACACGGAACTACTTCGTGAACTTGTAGACAGGTTTCAACGAGAAAGAATGCAACTACCAAGGGTGCCTGATAATTGGGCAGCCATGGCATTTGCAAGTAATCTAAATGAAAAAATCTCAGAAGCCACGAGGAGACTCAAGGAAACTTGAGAGAATTCCCAGCTACAACGTGGAACGATGTTTATAACAGGTACAATACTAAATTTTGAATAGAAGAAGATACCACTGCTCGTTCGAAAGACGAAGATCATACCAGATTCAGACGTTCCGAATCAGACAGGAGATCAGGTAAAACCAAGTACGATCCTTACTTGGGACCATCGGGACGTGTAACTCGTCCCAGGTTCGAAAACACCAGGTCAGATTATGGACCACCAAGCAGATATGCGGGCTCGTCCTCAACTAGATCCAGAAGGGATCGAGATGAACGACCTAGAGGTTATGCACGAATTGGGGATCACACCTTCAATTTAAGTACCTCCGAACTAATTTCAGTATTAAGAAATATGGTTGATAAGGTTCAATGGCCCAAAGAGATGAGGTCGAACCCGAATAAGAGGAACCCAAAATATCTAGTGTGAATTCCATAATGATCATGGACACAGAACTCCAGATTGCAGATTTTTGCAAGGTGAGGTAGAACAATTATTGAACAGGGCTATTTAACAGAATTGTTTAGTGCAAAAGGTAAACAGGCATACATGAAGAATAGGTAGGAGCCCCCAAAACCTCCATCTCCAAAATGAGCTGTCAACGTGATACACGGAGGTGATGATATAAATGGAGTGGTCTGCAAAACGACCACGAAGTTCACAATTACGCACGGAAAGCGGGTTCATGAAAATCTAGAAGCAGACGATATAACCTTCGATGATGCAGATATTGGCGGATTAATGCTTCCTCACAACGATTCTGTGGTAATATCCTTAATTATTCATGACACTAACGTAAAAAGAGTGTTGATTGATCCAGGTAGTTCAATCAATATTATTTTGCTAAGAGTCAGGGAAGAAATACTATTGGGGAATCAAGTGATCCCGCAGGCACGAGCCATATCAGGGTTTGATAATTCTACAGTTATAACCAAGGGGAAATTTAAATTAGCACTTATGCTGAGGGAGTAATAAAAAATACTAGGTTCCAAGTCATCGATACTGACATGGCTTATAACGTAATCATGGGAAGGCCATGGATCCACGACATGAAAGCAATACCCTCCACCTTGCATCAGGTGATTAAATTCCTTTCTGAATGGAGGATTCAACAAATTAGAGGTGATCAGTAAACCGCAAGAAATATAAATTTCGTGGTACACTACAACAAAAAAGTTGAGGTGGAAGAATCAAAAGATAAGGAAATCTCCCAAGCAGGTAACACCGCCCAAATAGCCATGGAAGAAATTACTACCAAAATAGGCACGAAAGGTATTATTGCTGAAACATGTATGAAAGAAGATACTCACGATAAGGTGAATCCAGTCACCACGGAAGATGCATTGAACCACACAGATGTAGATTCCAGACCAGACGTCATTCATGAACCGGAGGAAGAAGAGCACATCAAAACAACTACGTAAGAGCTCGAAGTTGTTCCATTGTTTGAACAAAAACCTGAACAGAAAATGTATATAGGCATGAGGCTGAGCCCCGGTCGAAGAGAAGAAAAGAAAGCAAGGACCATTCAAGAACCAAGTGTTTGACGAAGAGGTACAGAAACTCTTGAAGATTGGTTCGATACGAGATGTAACGTACCCTAAATTTCTAGCTAACACTGTGGTAGTACCTAAAAAGAATGGCAAATGGAGAGTATGCGTAGATTATACTGACTTAAATAAAGCATGCCCCAAAAATTCATTCCCATTACCATATATAGATCAAATGATTGATGCCACCGCTGGTCATGAATTGTTGCTTTTTAGATGCGTATTCTGGTTATAATCAGATTAAAATGGATCCTTCAGACGAGGAAAAAACCTCCTTTATTACAAACATGGGGACATATTGTTATAAAGTCATGCCTTTTGGCTTAAAAAACGCTGGAGCCACCTATCAATGGCTAGTCACCACGATGTTCCAGGAACATCTGGGAAAAACGATGGAAGTTTACATCGATGATATGCTAGTAAAATCAACACGGGCGGAAGACCATTTCCAGCACCTCTCTATTACCTTTGACACTTTACGCATGTATAATATGAAGCTGAATCCAGTAAAATGCGCTTTTGGCGTAGCATTAGGTAAATTCTTGGGTTTCCTTGTATCAAATAGGGGAATAGAGGTAAATCCTGATCGAATTAAAGTTATAGAAGAAATACCTGATGTACTTATAAACAAAAAAGAAGTTCAAAGACTAACGGGAAGAATTGCAGCCTTAGGAAGATTCATTTCCAAATATTCCGAGAAAAGTTTTAAATTCGTTGCAGTTCCCAAAAAGCAAAATCGGTTCGAATGGACTGAAAAATGTCAACAGGCTCTCAAAGACCTAAACGCTTATCTTTCAAAACCTCCGTTGCTGTCAAAGCCAAAGGAGGGGGAGAGGTTGTACGTCTACCTTGCCGTCTCAGAAATTGTTGTAAGTGTAGTATTGGTAAGGGAGAATAAAGGTAAACAATCTCCTATTTATTATGTAAGCAAGACATTACTAGATGCTGAAACTAGATATCCACATCTAGAAAAGTTAGCCTAAGCTCTAATCAAGGCATCTAGAAAATTAAGGCCATACTTTCAATGTCATCCAATCACAGTTGTGACCTTGTATCCATTGACAAACATACTGCATAAACAAGAACTATCAGGAAGATTAGCCAAGTGGGCCATGAATTAAGTGAGCATGAAATAATATATCAGCCTAGGACTGCAATCAAGTCTCAGATCTTAGCTGATTTTGTCGCTAACTTTAGTAATAACATTTTCCCTGAAGTGGAAAAAGAGTTACAACTCATTAAAGATGCTAATCCGGGTCCATGGACCCTATTTACCGATGGATCTTCTAATGTAAAAGGTGCTGGCTTAGGCATAGTCTTAATGTCACCCGCAGGTGAAAAGACACGACAGACCATCAAATGTTATCCTATAACTAACAATAAAGCAGAGTACGAAGCTGTTATTGCAGGATTAGAACTCGCACGAGAGCTTTCAATCGAGCAAATCATAATCAAAAGAGACTCCCAACTAGTAGTAAATTAGATGCAGGGGATTTACATCGCTCGAGAAACTCGGATGCAACATATCTGGAAAAGGCACGAGAGCTCGTGAGACAATTCAAAACATGGAAGGTAGTACAAATACCTATAGAGGAAAATGCAGAAGCAGATGCATTAGCTAACCTCGCAGCAGTCGTGGAAGTAACAAACAAAGACAATGCAATTGTCATTCATCTATTCCATTCAGCGATCGACCAGGGTAGAAATGAGGTAACTTTCAACAATTTAACCTGGGATTGGAGAAACGAAATCCTAATTTTTTACAGAATGGCACCCTACCTGAAGACAAGAAAACAGCTCAAGCACTTCGCCGTAAAACTGCACGGTACTGCCTCATTCGCAACTCATCTTATCGCAAGATGTTCGGAGCGCCCCTGGAAAAATGCCTTGGACCTAACTAAACGGATTTTGTGATGAAAGAAGTCCACGAAGGACACTGTGGAAATCACTCGGGGGCGAGATCCTTAGTGAAAACCCTAATCAGAGCTGGATACTATTGGCCTAAGATGGGTGAAGAGGCCGAGAACTTTGTATTAAAATGTGACAGGTGCCAAAGGCTTGCGAATAAAATGCATCGATCAGCGGAATTATTTCATCCAATAATATCCCCATGGCCCTTCATGAAATGGGGTATGGACATAGTGGGACCTCGTCCGACAGCTAAAGGACATGTACGGTTTTTGCTCGTGCTAATCGACTATGTTACAAAATGGGTAGAGGCAGAAGCATTCAAACAGGTGCGAGAAAAGGAAGTTAAAAGTTTCTTATGGCGAAACATAATATGCCGCTTTGAGATACCAAAGGATATCGTGTGTGATAACGGCCAACAATTCATAGGCTCGCAAATCACAGAATTCTTCGAAAGCTGGCAAATCAAACGGATCACTTCAACACCATACCACCCCGTGGCTAATTGTCAAGCCGAGTCAACGAATAAAGTCATCATCAACAATCTAAAGAAGTGGATAGATAAATCCAAAGGAAACTAGCATGATGAGTTACCAGCGGTACTATGGGAATACATAACAACTTCAAAAATAGCCACGGGAGAAACTCCATTCGCACTTGTCTATGGATCAAGAGCCTTAATACCTGTGGAGATTGGCGAACAAAGCATAAGGTTTACAACAACCATGGAGGAAGCAGACGACGACGAATTGAGGACCAATACGGACCTGCTCGAACCACGGAGAAAAGCAGCACTAATACAGATGGCAGCCCAATAGCAAATCATAGAGTGTTATTACAACCGTAAAGCTCATATCTGGTACTTCAATATTGGGGACTTCTTCCTCAAAAAAGTCTTTCAATCAATGAAAGAAGCAGGCGCAGGAAAGCTAAGTCTAAATTGGGAAGGACCCTACAAAGTCCGAGGCATAGCTGGGAAGGGCTGCTACGAGCTGGACGCTATGGACGGCAGAATCCTACCAACAAGTTGGAATGCCATCCACTTGAAGAATTACTACTTCTAAGGAAAAGAAGTTGATACCCCCGGTCAGGTATCACACGTTCGATTTTATTTTGAACATTTAAAATTTTACTAACCTTTTTAGATGATAGGCATAAAGCTAACCCATCACCAGATGATACTATTAGACCTGCAAACACACCATGAAGTAACTAAATTCCTGATCTAGGGTTACACTTTCTGATGGACATTTTAAAGGGTTAAGCAGTCATCATCTAAAACCTATATTCCTTCGAGTCCCGTATGTTTTTCCTTTTCAGGAAAAGGACCACAAGGAAGGAATAGTCAAGTGCTTGAGATTTCATTCTTCAAAGCTCAAACACTTGAGGGACTACACAGTATGGAAGGCAAAGACGAAGCAAAAAAAGACTATCAAAAAAGTCAAAGCACGCAGCTTGAAGATCCATCTACCCAACAAGTCAAGTGATCCGAGAAAAATCGAAAGATCCAAAGACTCAAACACAAAGCCTAATCCAAAAAACCTTCGAATATGTTCAGGATAAAAGGCAAAATGTTAGCTGCGGGGAAAAAATGCACATCTTTGTACTTATTCAAAAGGTCAGACTGTTGTAACTAAAAACAGTTACGAAATCTTTGTACTCATATAACTGTTATCAAATAAAATAGTTACGGATGTAAGAGAATTTCCCTCATGCTTATTGAAAACTGTTACAAAACAAAAATAGTTACGGGTGAAAACCCCAACTTGAATAAAAATTATTACAAACGAAAAACAGTTGCTCTCTTGTATTAACTCGAAAAAACTGTAACATACGAAATACAAGTGTATATCAAATATGCTAAAAGAAAACAGTTGCAACATGAGTTTTGGATGATAATCAAACACACGTAAAATGTTGTGAAATTTCAAACAAAAAAAACTTTCCTCAGAAACATTCTTAAACATGTGAAAAATTCCTATCACTCTATTGCATAATTACACCTTTATGACGTTGAGACGTCTTCTTCATTAAGTGTCGATCAAAAAAGGGCCCTCTTTAATAAATTATGCCTACTACAAAAAGGCACACATATAATATGACACCGTGCCTATTACAAAAAGGTACGAGTAATCTAAAGCATTCTATATGCAAAACTCAAAGATAAAACTAAAAGCTCGAAAAATAAAGCATGTAAAAAGACTTAAAGAGTGAAACAGAAACTCAACGAGAAACAAAAGTCATACTTGCATTAATTAAAATGGCTAAGTAAAAACTAAGTATTAACTTATACTTAGTCGTATAGAGTTGTTATACATTGAGGTGCCCCTAAGTTGTCATTTGGGGATAGAGAGATCAAAATTTACCCCCGATGGGACTGGGGATAACCACCAATTGAGAAAAAAAAAAAAAGGAGGAACCAACTTCTTAAACTTCTTCATGAGGGGGGTTGACTTCACTGGTAGAAAGAGCAGGAGCGGCTTGGGACGAAGAGACTTGAGCAGCAAGAGCCTCACCTTCAGGTGANAGCCTCATCTTCAGGTGAAGAGAGATTCTAACCTTGTTGAGTTTTCTCAATGGACTCCTTGCTTGCTTTTGTAATTTCAGCATTAAGGTCAAAACCCTCTCGGCTCATTTCAGTTAATGTGTCGATTCGAGAGTTCATATATGCCCAACTAACATTGACAGCTGCCCTATGTTCAAGAGCTTCGTAATCTTTCTCCCATAGCATAACTTAAGCTCTTAGTTTATCCCTCTCAGTCACAGCAACATCATTAGAGGACCTTAAAGGAGCTAAAGACCTTTCCAGGAATTGAACTTTCTCCAAAGAGTTGCGGAGATCCTCCTGGGTTTGAGTAATAATTTTCACTAATTCTCCCGAATACTCCTCCTTTTGGTATAGTAAGGCCTTCAAACTCCTGACCTCATCATAGGCACGAGATGGTTGCTCCACGAATGAGGACTCTAGGACACTCTTATCCTTGTCTGCCTGATTAGAGGATTCCTTCTTCACGGCCAACACTGCCGTCATGACCCTCACTTGCTGCTCCAAGGTACATTTTTCTTCTTCTACAGCCTCCATGTCGAGCCTTAAGCTTTCATATTGCTCTTTCCAGTTATCTGATTCCGCACGCCATTCTTTCACTTCCTGCTCCGTATTAGAAACCCTATTCATAAGATCCGTGCCTATAAGGCTAATCTACAAAAGAAAACAAAATTAGATATGGTAAATATATGTACAAGAATGAACACATGAAAATGCATTTTACCTTTAAAGAAGTATGCACGATTTCATTAACCCATGTAAGGGAACTATGAATGTGCAACTTAGCTCTCTCTATCGGGCCTATCAACGGTTTCAACCACACATCAGGCTGGCCAGACTTTTTAAAGAGACTACCCTCAGCTGGAACTTCTATCATCACCTGCCTCATCTCTCTGCTGGAAGAACCTACTTCTGTAACAGAAGGCACGAAAACAGGTAGAGATGCAGGAGCTACGGGCGAGGAGGTTTGAGGGGCCGAAAAACCCACGGGAGAGGGAGAAACGACAGTTGCAGGAATATCCATGGGAGCAGGAGAAATAACTGAAACAGTTGAAGGAAGTTCTCTAAGAGAAGGAGAGAAAACAGCCAAGGGAGCTTCGTCAGCAACATAACCAAAGCCTTCACGGAATAGTTGTCCAACAGATTCACGCACGGGAGAGGGAGTAGCATCTTCAAAGGCAGAAAGCATAACTTCAGCACGGAAGGCACAATGATAGGTGTAGACTCGTCGTCTGAGACCACCTTCCTTCTACGTGATCTATGGATCAAAGTGCCCTCTTCTTCCTCTTCTTTTCCCAAGGTCCTTGACCCACCTTCTTTCCTCTTTGAAGAAGAAGAGCCTAACATGATCTCCTGGGCCTGAGACAGGGATAACTTGGGAACAGACGCAGATGCAGAAACTCCACGAACAGGAAATCCTGTCAAAAGGAAAGGGTTAAATAATGCTACAAGGAATAAAAAGTACAAACAAAAACTTCACTTACCATGAGTCTTAACTCTCCAACCAAACCTCTCAGAGAGGTACTTCCATGAACGTTCTTCCAATGGAGCGATTAACAAAAACTTTTCTACCCAATCTCTGAAACTGGAGAAATTCTCGATAGTTCTCATGATTGCTGCAAAAAGAAGAAACAACTACGGTATTGATACAATATCTAAAGCAAAAAGCAAGGAATATGAGCAAAAATGTACTCACGTGCAAGATTCCACTTCTCAGGGAAGGGAACATTCTCTTCACCTACTAAACCAACAGTAGGAACAACAACATACCGAAGAAACCAACCTCGATCCTTATCATCTTCAGAAGTCACTAACACCCTTTTACTCCTAGCAGCTGGGGTAAGAATTCCCTGTCGGAGCAACATTGGGGAATAGAGGTGAATAAGATGATGAAAGGTAAAGGGGATCGAAACTAAAGTAGCCAAGTATCTGAGACATGCAATGAATCGCCATACAAGAGGACCGACTTGTCCCAAGAAAATTTCGAAAAATCGACAGAACTCGATGATTAGTGGGTCGATGGGAGGCTTGAACCCTAATGTAAAGGGATAGGTATAAACAAAATAATGTCCGTCTTGTAAGACGTTATTCTTTTATTACTGTTTGGAACAAGTACAGGAAAATCGAAACTCCAATAACAGTCCCTGCGTATAAGAGGTATTAAACCTCCAGTGAGTTGGTTAGGGTAATTGTCAACACTATCAAGAGCGACAATGAAGAAACCTGATCTCTAAGGTCCTGACTATCCTTAGCAAAGATGAACTCTGCAGGTACTATTTCATCGACCCTCGGTTCGCGCAAATGTTTGTGACGTTCTCTACCTTTGGACGAAGATCTAGAAGCCCTAGCCCTTGGAGAAGTTAAAGACCTAAAAGAAGGAGGAGAAGTAATTTGAGAAGAGGAAGAACCCTTTGAAGGAGTAGAACCTAAACTCCTCAACCTGCCGCCTCTCCTACTCCGTGTTGGAGCAGAAGAAGAAGTTAAATCATCTACGATTATGACTCTCTTAGATTGGTTTGAAGAAGACATATCTACAAAGACAATGGAAAAGTCCTTTACAAATAAAGTTTGAAAGTTAGAAGTTTTTCGTGAAAGAAAAGAAAAGGGGTATTTATACTCAAAGACAACCGTCAAAAATGAAAAAAAAAATGATTATGTGAAAGCCATAATTGAAGATGTCACTTCATGACTGATTCAGCCGCAAAAAGCCCTAAAAGGCGCTGGACAGTTGCAGAACTAACCCGAGAATGCCACGTGGAATAAACATTAAATGAAAGTGACAAGCGATGCTTACGTACAGAAAAAGATGCAATGATTCGAGTAAAGCGGCGGCAAAATATTCCCGCCATAAATGAGTATCCACTTACCAAATATTAATTGATAAAATATGGTAATTGGGGGGACTATCTGTATTGGTAAAAAAGAGCTTCAGACGTGTAATAAATCTTGATGACTCAATAGTCTACGTGGAACAATGAAGACACGACAGCTGGACGGGACTCTATGAAGAGGTATGAGGCAAAGAGGCACGGCAAATCACACCCACGAGTTGATTAGATACGTAAACCTGATTGAGAAGATGAAAAGACACGGTCAAAATGTATCTGGGCGGAATAAAGGCAGATTCAGAGATCTTCAAATTAGTGATCCACACGTTACACAACATTCACACAACAGTTACAGTTGCTCATTGTAACGTTACATTAATGTCATAATTACTCATTAACGCTTAATTGTTGAAAATGGCAGACGTTATATTAGGAAATTCCCTATATAAGGGAGTAAAATATAACCTGTAAAGATATATCCAAACTACTATTGCTATACACTTTACTTTTCGTGCAACTCATTGATTTTTAATTACTTACAATAATTAGTCATGCCTTGGTTATCAGAAACTCGTGTTCATCCTAAAATTAGCTTTGGTCAAAGGATCTAATTCTTTGGTTAAACAGAATGCCCGTTGAATAATATGAGCAACTCTCTACCCCAAGGGAGTTGATAAATATTATTTACATTGAACGGGGTGATCCTTTAGACAAAAAAACTTAGGACCCCCTTCCTTCTGTGTTTGCTATTAGAATTGGAATAATTGTACCTTTATATTTGTATTAAGATTTTTGTAATAAAATTCTTTGACCTTCATATTCTCTTTGTTTATTCGACCACTTAGCCTAATCCACATAATTTTAAGTTCGATCGGGACCCACAGTTGTGGACCTCGAAGAGTGCCTAACACCTTCTCTTTGAAGTAATTTGATACCTTACCCAATCTTTTGTGGTACTGACTAGTCAAACACAGTTATTTTCACAATAGGTGCCCTAACGCACTTTAAAAATCATTAGGTGGCGAATCTCCTGATATTTTATACGTCAATACCACACAAGAGGGAGGGTGATTTGTGTGGTGTCCAATTTTTGAGTGCAGTCTCTATTGAAGAACCTGGTTCTTCTTGGTGTTCCAACTTCTACAGTTTGCGGAAAAGTAACTGCAGAATTTAAAGAACACATCAATTTTTATGTGGAAAACACCTGGCTCAAAAGGTGCAAAACCACGACCTACTTCCCAGTAGGATTTTCCCAAACTCTTCACTATATCAATGATCAAAATATCATTTACAAAATAAACTCTTTTGTAAACCTAAGGACTAACTCTAATCCCTTTGTGGAAAACTAGCCTCTAGCTATTTACGAGAAACTTCAAGTTAACTCTAACTTGAACAGTGTGTACCTATTACACTTACTTCTAGATAAAGATGAAAGATACAGTATGTAATCACCTACTACAAACAACTAGACTCAAAAGACAACAGATGGAACTGGTTCTTCTAGCTGGTTCAAGTAGCTTTTGTGTCGCACAAGGATTCTGCTTGCAAAATTGCATTGGTAATTTTGCTTTCAGTTCTTGTTTCACTTCTGTGTTTGTGCGTAAATTCTTCAGCAGGAATGCTTCAACATTTTATAGAGTCAGTAGTTGAGATGTTATTGTTCAGTTCTAATGCAACCCTTCCTTGGTGGAAGAGTTTGTGTTTATCTCAACTTTCTTGATCTTGATTCTGTCCTACCTGAAATCGAACTCCATCTTCTTATCAATTTGCAACCTTTTCGCTTAGGAGATAACCTCTTAGTTCATAGATAATGTTTATCTCCTGTGCATGGACGCTTCTCGTGCCAATGGGTCTGTTTGACTATGTTTGCCCTGATGGACCTGGTTCAACTGGGCTGACATTTGTCAATCTTCAAAACCATCCAGTGACTTGATTCAACAAATTTCCCCTTTTTGATAATGACAAACTCTGTGCTTAACCATGTACATACTTCAATCCAACATACACATTTTTTATAGATTTAAGCATTCATCATAGAGAGACCAGGTTCATTAGGTTATAAATATAACAAAAAGCATTGAAATTTTGAAAACCACATATCATCCCCTTTTGGCATCATCGAAAAGTTGCAAAATGACAAACTTACCAGAAGTATTAACAATTACTCATGGCCATTGAGGCAACTGTAGATGTAAATCATGAATTAATCATCAAAGGAAACCAATCAAATGTAAGCTACTTAAGAAACTGAGACAAAATAAATAACCAAAAAGCAAAATTCATTGATTAGATAGCTGATCAGACACCATACACAAAAAGAATTAAAAACAGTCGCAACCATGAGCAAAACAGAAAACAAAAATGCAGAACAGAATTTAGACAATCCCAAACTGGGTCATAAAGGGGGTTTTTTGGAGGCACCGGACTCCTACAGTTGGGAAGGGGCAGAGGATGTTGTGGTCTTGGCTTGAAGAAGGGAGAACATTTGATGAAGAACACCCTCATTCTTCTCCTTTTCTTTGGCTAATTCAGCTTTGAGAGCATCTTGTTCAACTTCAACCTCAATAAGGCGAGATTTCAAATGAAGGATCTCCGCATCCTTGATTTCACCTTCCTGCACAAGCGTCCTGACCTTTCTATTAGCAGGCAGTTTCTTGGATGAACCGGGGTCATCCTCAGGAATATTAACAATATAGTCACAGATCGGTAGTTTATTCTTCCCAAAGTAGTCTTTAGTAGTAGCCATTTCAGCTCTCTTCACTGGAACCTTGAAGTGAGCAATCACAACAGCCAGGATAAACCCAAAAGGTATAGCATGTTCCTTGGCTCCATTCACAACCCTGTCCAAGAGGTGGATGATGAAGGCAGGCCAATTGATCTATTTACCCCTGTACAAACACTCCATGAACGTGAGATCCATGTAGTTGTCAATGTTCCTTAGCTATTTCCTAGGCATCATAAATTTTATCACAAACTCGAAGAACAATTTGTGTTGAGGCCTTATCTCACTCTTAAACACTGCCCTGGGCTCAACTTCTTGCTCATTCTCACAGAAAAACCTAGTGATTTGAAGAGCTGAGGGAAAACCATCCAGATTAGGCCATATTTGCCTAGTATAATCATCATAACCCTCAGAACGAATATGCAACACTTCCCCCAACTCCTTTGCATCAAACGAAATCTCAACCCCTTGAACCTTGGAGGATACCCAGCAAGCTTCGAAAATTGCGTTGGCAATAAATTCAACCAACTCATTCCTATCCAACCTTCCCTCAAGGTGAAGAACCATGTCCTTCCACCCTTGCACATCCAAGGTATCCATCAGGAAAATCATCCTTGACTCCTCAAGGTCTCGAAACAGCTTCCCCTTCAAGATAGTACATTTTCCAAACATTGTGAGTTTGTCAGTCTCCTCACGAGACACTTCCACTTCATCTCCACTCCATTCCTCATCTTCAACAATCTTTACTTTCTTTGACTCAGACCTGGTCCTCTTTGGAATTGTTGAGGGTGTGGCAGACACATATGCTGATTTTATGGAAGAAGCCTTAGCTTTTTGGGTTTGGTGTCTCAACCTCAACCGGTGCTGGTTCCTCCTCCTGATGAACCAGGTCCATCTCATCGTCATCAACATGAACTGCCTCAATAGGATCTCCAACATTTTCCTTTCCCTTGGCATACTTCTTCTTCTTGCTCTCTCTTAGAGCTTTTTCCAATTATTCTTCTCCTTGCCTAACAGTGCTTCTAGTAGCGAGACTCTTTTTGGCAGGAGGATCAACAGAGGATGAAGATTTCCTCTTCTTGGTTGGAACAGGGTTATTAGCTTTCTTGGATTTTGGAATTCTCTTCTTTTTGGGATTATAGGACTCCCCCAACTTTTTCATCAACTCAACCAACATTTTCTCGATTTCTGAACCAGGTTCATCTACTGCTTGTTGTAGGATTTCCAGACCTGCTGTTGCTTCCTAAGAATTGCTTCCCCCTAAAGCTTTGACTCCTTCCTAAACATTCACAGGAGCGGGGCCACAAATAGCTAGAGTGGCACCTTCCTTCCTAGAACCCCTTTTTGAGCTCCCTTCTCCCTCTCTCTCAATGTTTATATTTTTCCCAATTTTTCTTCGCCTATCCGGTACCTCTACATCC
The DNA here is from genome assembly GCA_005239505.1 of Nicotiana paniculata. Taxonomy (NCBI): domain Eukaryota; kingdom Viridiplantae; phylum Streptophyta; class Magnoliopsida; order Solanales; family Solanaceae; genus Nicotiana; species Nicotiana paniculata. The sequence continues at coordinate 39,518 of ML301669.1, forward strand.
ACTATCGATGCAATCAAGATAAACCTGTTTTCAGCCATTTCAGTTGCAGACCCAGCTCCAAGATTTCCCTTGTCAGTGTCAGATGAACCTGGTACTTCATCCTCATTTGCAGATTTGAATGACTCACTATAAGATTCAGAGTCACGAGAACCAGAGGCAACTGTTTTCCTGGCCAACACCTTTACTCTACAGATTCTGGGGGCTGGAGTGGGGCTAGGTGTAACAGCTGGGACTGATTTGGGTGAAGGAGTGAGTTCGGGGATAGGTTCAGTAATAGGTTCAGGAATAGGTTAAGGAACTGGAGGTTTTTTAGGGGGGGTCGAAGACCTTGGTTGGAGAATGTGAGCTGTGTATCGATGGAGAAATGGAACCAATGTCGTCATGACCGACCCCGTAATCAGGGGTGGTTGATGAAGATGAAACAGGGGGTGGTGAAGAAGACATTGTTATGAAGATTTGGGGAGAGGATATTGTTGATCACTTTGGTATGACAGGAATGATGAACTTGGTTCGATGGTTATGCTTTTGAAGAGGGGAGGTAATAATGGCCTTTTAAAGATGTGGTTATTAATTGTACAACGGGCATAATTCTTGGTCAAATGGGAGTCTAATCGCTGCAGGAGTGTTAGTGTTTAGACGGTTATGACTCCCTAAATCTAGGCTAATTAAGGTTCGATGGGACTCTTTGAAACGGGTTTATTTTGGGATAAGTACTAATAATTTGAAATGAATCAAATATAGATAGAGTCCTTTTCATGTGTTACTATAATTATTTCAATATTATCTACATCAGCATGTCCTACAAGGTCAACCAGGAAACCTGCATAATCTACATCAGCATGTCCTACAAGGTCGAAATTACTACCTTTAGGATATCAAAGACATAAATTAGTAGTGCCCTTCAGATATCTCAGAGTTCTCTTCACTACAGTTAGATGGGACTCCTTTGGATTTTCCTGAAATCTCGCACACAGTCCTACACTGAACACAATATCAAGTCTGCTGGCAGTGAGATATAATAAAGACCCTATCATCCCTCTGTATAGCTATTGATCAATGGATGAACCAGGTTCATCCACATCTACTTTTGTAGCTGTGGTTATGGGGGTGTCAATTTATTTTGAGTCTTCCATTTTAAATCTTTTGAGCAATTCTTTCACATATTTTTGTTGATGCTTCATTGTTCCATTTGAGTTTTGCTTGATTTTCAAGCCTAAAAAGAAGTTTAGCTCACCCATCATACTCATCTCAAACTCACTCCCCATAAGTTTAGCAAATTCCTTACTCAATTTTTCAGAGTTTACCCCAAATATGATATCATCCAGATATATTTGCACACTAGGAGATCCTTACCTTTTTCCTTTATGAACAAGGTACTGTCAATTTTACCTCGTTTGTATCCATGTTCTAGCAGGAATTTCGATAGACGCTCATACCATGATCTTTGTGCTTGTTTTAGTCCATACAAGGCCTTTTCAAGTTTGTATACATGGTCAGGTGTCTCTTTGCTTTCAAAACCTGGAGGCTGTTTGACAAATACTTCTTCCTTTAGATAGCCATTGAGGAAAGCACTCTTTACATCCATCTGATGGAGAGTGAATTCTATGTGTGTAGCAAATGCTATAAGATGTCTGATTGCCTCCAGTCTTGCCACAGGAGCAAAGGTATCATCATAGTCAATTTCCTCTTCTTGACTATATCCTTGGACAACCAGTCTTGCCTTGTTTCTTGTAACAGTTCCATCCTCATCGAGTTTGTTCCTAAAGACCCACTTTGTGCCAATCATTGATATGTCTAGTGGTCTAGGTACCAAGTGCCATACTTGACATCTTTCAAATTGATTCAGCTCTCCTTGCATGACATTTACCCATTCAGAATCTTGTAAGGCTTCATCAATGTTCTTTGGTTCAATCAAGGATAGAAAGGCATTAAACGCACACAGATTTTTCAAGGAGGATCTTGTTTTGATTCCGGATGTCAAATCTGTTATGATGTTCTCAAGAGGATGAGAGTTTTGATATATGTGTGGTTTGAGCACCAATCGTTCACTTCTAGATGATGCCATGGTGTCTTGTTGTAGTTGAGCATTGATTTGCAGTTGAGTTCCCCCTGTCATGTTGCTTGGGGTAGTTGGACCTGGTCCATCACCTGTTCCATCTTACATAATTGCTTCAATTTTTTCACTGCTTCTGACCAGTCCAAGCTCCTCATCTTATGGTTCCTCTCTCTCAGAAAGCGTGTTAGTTTCATCAAAAACAACATGCACAATCTCCTCTACACAAATAGTTCTTTTGTTATATACTTTATAAGTCTTGCTATGTGATGAACATCCCAAGAATACCCCTTCATAATTTATGCGATCAAATTTACCTAGGGAATCTTTGCCATTGTTGTGCACAAAGCACTTGCATCCAAAAGCCCTAAGGTGGGATATGTTGGGCTTTCTCCCTTTGAGTAATTCATAAGGAGTTTTCTCTACCAGTGGTCTGGTCATGCATCTATTTATTATGTAGCATGCAGTGTTTATTGCTTCTGCCCAGAAGTTATGGGGTAGTTTGCTAGAAAGAAGCATGGTTCTATCCATATCTTCAAGAGTTCTGTTCTTTCTTTAAACAAACCCCATTTTCCTTTCCCTTGGCAGACTTCTTCTTCTTGCTCCCTCTCAGAGATTTTTCCAATTCTTCTTCTCTTTGCCTAACAGTGCTTCTAGTAGCACAACTCTTTGATGCAGGAGCATCAGCAGATGATGAAGCTTTCCTCTTCTTGGTTGGAACCGGGGTATTAACTTTCTTGGATTTTGGAGTTCTCTTCTTTTTGGGATTGTAGGACTCACCCAAATTTTTCATCAACTCAGCCAATGTTTCCTCAAAAGATGAACCAGGTTCATCTACTGCTTGTTGTAGGCTTTCTAGACCTGTTGCTGCTTCCCCAGAGTTGCTCCCCCCTAAAGCTTTGACTCCTTCCTCAACAATCACAGGAGCGGGGCCACAAATATCTAGAGTGGCACCTTTATTCCCAGAACCCCTTTTCAAAGATCCCTTCTCCCTCTCTCTCGATGTTGATATATTTCCCAATTTTTCTTCGCCTATCTGGTACCTCTACATCCTTTATCGACCCAATCAAGATAAACCTGTTTTCAGCCATTTCAGTTGCAAACCCAACTTCAAGATTTCCCTTTTCAGTGTCAGATGAACCTGGTGCTTCATCCTCAATTGCGGATTTGAGGGACTCACTAGAAGATTCAGATTCTTGGACCTTGCTGGCTTGAAGTATCTCATTTAATTTTCTGGTACGAGAACCAGAGGCAACTATTTTCCTAGCCAACACCTTTACTCTATGTTTTCTGGGGGCTGGAGTGGGGCTAGGTGTAACGGCTGGGACTGATTTGGGTGAAGGAATAGGTTCAGGGATAGGTTTAGGAAAAGGTTCAGGAATTTGAGAGTTTTGGGGGGTCGAAGACTTGGTTGGAGAATGTGAGCTGTGTATCGATGGAGAATTAGAACCAGTGTCCTCAAGACCGACCCCGTAATCAGGGGTGGTTGCTGAAGATGAAGTAGGGGTGGTGAAGAAGACATTGTTATGAAGATTTGGGGAGAGAAGAATGTTGATCACTTTGGTATGAGAGGAATGATGAACTTGGTTCGACGATTATGCTTTTCAAGAGGGGCGGTAATAATGGCCTTTTAAAGATGTGGTTATTAATTGTACAACGGCCATAATTCTTGGTCAAGTGGGAGTCTAATCTGTGACGACCCAAGGGGTCATCACCTATTTTATTACCCCATTCCGTACTCCCGAGGCCTTGAAAACCTCATTTGTAATTGCCTCGATTTGTGTGCATAGTCCGGGCGCGTAGCTGAAAAGCTGAAATATGAAATTCTGTGAAATATGCTAAGACTTGATATTAAAATGAATAAATTTGACTACGGTCAACATATTGGGTAAAAGGACCCGGACCCGTTATTTGACGGTCCCAGAGGGTCCGTAGGAAAATATGGGACGTAGGCATATGCCTGGAATCGAATTCCGAGGTCCCAAGCCCGAGAAATGAATTTTTGACTAAAATTATTTTCTGAAAATATTTAAGGAAATTGAAAATGAAATTTGATTAGAAAGGAAAGGTATCGGGCCCGTATTTTGCTTCCAGCGCCCGGTACATGTCTTATATATGGTTTAAGCGCTTTTTGTAAAGTTTGATTGAAAATGGATTTCGTTTGACGTATTTCGGACTTGAAATGGGAAATTTCATGTTTTATGAAATTTGATAGAATTCATGGATTTTGAGGTTTAATTCAATGTGTATGATGTTATATTAGTGATTTGATCGCACGATAAAGTTCGTAGGATGTTGTTGAGTCAGTGCATGTGATTTGTTAGGAGCCCCGAGGGCTGGGGAGTGTTTTGGAGGTGTCTCGGAGTGATTTTGAACTTAGGAAAATTGCTGGTTTTTGCTTCAGCTGTTGCAGGTCCCTTTTGTTCTTCGCGATCGTGAAGCTTCTTCTGCGTTCGCGAAGCTTTAAGTTTTCCTTCACCGCATTTGTGTCCCTTCCCTCGCGATCACGTAGGGTTAATTGACCCTGAGGTCTTCGCCCTTTTTTCCTCTTCGCGTTCGCGTACAGTTGACCACGATCGTGTAGCTTTACAGGTCTCCTTCATCGCGTTCGCGTGATCTCCCACGCGTCGCGTAAGTCAACTTATGGACCCCAGTTTTTCTTACTCTTCGCGATAGCCTCCTCCCTTCCACGATCGCGATGGTCTGTCAAGTCTACCCTTCACGAACGCGACCTCCCTTCCGCGATCGCGAAGGGAAATTTTTCCCAGTGGTATATAAATATTTCCAGAACCAGTAGCTACGGGATTCACTTAGAAAATAACGAACTTCTTATTCTCCAAATCCCTTAGGCATCCATTGAAGCCATCCTACACCAAAACTTCTTGGGTTAGTAAATTTTAACTCATTTCCTTCATTTTTCATCTATAATTAACGAATTCTCAAGCCTAAAACATGCAAATTAGAGTAGAAATGTAGAATTTGGGTAGAGTTAGGCCATTTTGAATTTTCTTGATTAGGACATCGTTTTGGGGTCGAATTTGAAAACAAATTATATATCCGGGGTCGTGGGTGAATGGGTGACATGGTTTTGGCCCGAGCCTTGTGTTTGGACCAAGCAGGCCCGGGGTCGAATTTTGTTATTTTGAAAGAATGCATGGAGATGGGTAAATAGGCTATGTAATTGAATTATTGAGTCCTTATTGATATACTTGAGTTGATTATGCCTAGATAATACCATTCCAGAATTGAATACTAAAGGAAAGGCGGTGTTAGAGGGTTGATTTCTATATTTTTGACCCGAGGTAAGTATTTGGTCTAACCTTAGCTTGAGGGAATATGAGTTGAGTCCTTATTGATATACTTGAGTTGATTGTGCCTAGATAATACCATTCCGGAGTTGAATTCTAAAGGAAAGGCAGTGTTAGAGGGTTGATTGCTATATTTCGTACCCGAGGTAAGTGTTAGGCCTAACCTTAGCTTGAGGGAATAGTAGTTGAGTATAATTTGCTACTTGTTAATGGTGAAATGCGATGTATAGGCATGGTGACGAGTATCTATACATTGGTGTCTAGCATGACCGTGAGTCCTTATATTGTGTATATTCTGATTTTGTTGTAATTTCCATGCTTAATTGATGATTTCTATATGTTGTGAAGATATATGAGAGAATTGTATCCTTTGGAGCATTGGATCATATTGTAATACGAATGATGAAGGTGTATGAGATAATTGTATCCTTTGGAGCATTGGATCAAGTAATAGAGTAAATTATGAGATAAAGTGAAAGAAAGAGAAAGAGCTACTAAAATATACCCTTACCGGGTCATTGTTGCTTCGATTTTGTCTCCCTTATTGGGATGTTGAGATTAGTGTTATTGTTCCCTTGCCGGGATTTAATTATTTAATTGATCTTCCCTTGCCGGGATTTAATTATTTGATTTATGTTCCCTTGCCGGGATTTTTATTTTTACTAGGTTTATTTCCTTGGCCTTGTTTGTGATTGTTGTTCGGGTGAGGTAGAGTGTTAAAGCACGAGGGGACATTCCGTGCCACGTTTATATTGTTATTATGCACGATGGGACATCCTGTGTCGCATCCTTCACTGTTAAATCTGTGTTGTCATTTCCCCTCATTTATTTCCCGACTCAGGTACTTCCTTCTTCTGTCCGTTCGAGGACGAACGGTTGTTTTAGAGATGGAGAATGTGACGACCCAAGGGGTCATCAACTATTTTATTACCCCATTTTGTACTCCCGAGGCCTTGAAAACTTCATTTTTGATTGCATCGATTTGTGTGCATAGTTACGGCGCGTATCCGGATAGCTTAAATGTGAAATTCTGTGAAATATGCTAAGACTTAATATTAAAATGAATAAATTTGACTACGGTCAACATTTTGGGTAAACGGACCCAGTCCCGTGATTTGACGGTCCCGGAGGGTCCGTAGGAAAATATGGGACTTGGGCGTATGCCCAGAATTGAATTCCGAGGCCCCAAGCCCGAGAAATGAATTTTTGAGTGAAATTGTTTTCTGAAAATATTTATGGAAATTGAAAATGAAACCTGATTAGAAAGTGATGGTATCGGGCCCGTATTTTGGTTCCGGCGTCCGGTACAGGTCTTATATATGGTTTAAGCTCTTTCTGTAAAGTTTAATTGAAAACGAATTTCGTTTGACGTGTTTCGGACTTGAAATGGGAAATTTCAGGTTTTATGAAATTTGATAGAATTCATGGATTTTGAGGTTTAATTCGATGTATATGATGTTATATTGGCGATTTGATCGCCCAGTTAAGTTCGTAGGATGTTGTTGAGTCAGTGCATGTGATTTATTTGGAGCCCCGAGGGCTCGAAAATGTTTTGGAGATGTCTCGGAGTGATTTTGAACTTAGGAAAATTGCTAGTTTTTGTTTGAGCTATTGCAGGTCCCTTTTGTTCTTCGCGATCGCGAAGCCTCTTCCGCGTTCGCGAAGCTTTAAGTTTTCCTTCACCGCATTTGCGTCCCTTCGCTCACGATCGCTAGGGTTAATTGACATGAGGGCTTTCGCGTACAGTTGATCGCGATCGCGTAGCTCTATAGGTCTCCTTCATCACGTTCGCGTGATTTCCCACGCGTTTGCGTAAGTCAACTTCTGGACCCCAATTTTTTTTACTCTTCGCAATTGCGTCCTCCCTTCCGCGATCGCAATGGTCTGTCCAGTGTACCCTTCGCGAACGCGACCTACCTTCCACGATCGCGAAGGGAAATTTTGCCCAGTGGTATATAAATATTTCTAGAACCAGTACCTACAGGATTCACTTAGAAAATAAGGAACTTTTTCTTCTCCAAAGCCCTTAGGCATCCATTGAAGCCATCCTTCACCAAAACTTCTTGGGTTAGTAACTTTTAACTCATTTCCTTCATTTTTCATCAATAATTAATGAATTCCTAAGCCTAAAACATGAAAATTAGAGTAGAAATCTTGAATTTGGGTAGAGTTAGGCCCTTTTGAATTTTCTTGATTAAGACCTCATTTTGGGGTCAAATTTGAAAACAAATTATATATTCGGGCTCGTGGGTGAATGGGTGACATGGTTTTGGCCCGAGCCTTGTGTTTGGACCAAGCGGGCCCGGGGTCGAGTTTTGTTATTTTGAAAGAATGCATGGAGATGGGTAAATAGGCTATGTAATTGAATTATTGAGTCCTTATAGATATATTTGAGTTGATTATGCCTAGATAATACCATTTCGGAGTTGAATTCTAAAGGAAAGGCGGTGTTAGAGGGTTGATTTTTATATTTTGGACCTGAGGTAAGTGTTTGGTCTAACCTTAGCTTGAGGGAATAAGGGTTGAGTCCTTATTGATATACTTGAGTTGATTGTGCCTAGATAATACCATTCCGGAGTTGAATTCTAAAGGAAAGGTAGTGTTAGAGGGTTGATTGCTATATTTTGGACCCGAGGTAAATGTTTGGTCTAACCTTAGATTGAGGGAATAGGAGTTGAGTATAATTTGCTACTTGCTATTTGTAAAATATGATGTATAGGCATGGTGACGGGTATCTATACATTGGTGTCTAGCATGACCTTGAGTCCTTATATTGTGAATATTCTGATTTTGTAGTAATTTCCATGCTTAATTGATGATTTCTATATGTTGTGAAGATATATGAGAGAATTGTATCCTTTGGAGCATTGGCGCATATTGTAATACGAATGATGAAGGTATATGAGATAATTGTATCCTTTGGAGCATTGTCTCAGATTGTAATATGAATGATGAAGGTATATGAGATAATTGTATCCTTTGGAGCATTGGCTCAAGTAATAGAGTAAATTATGAGATAAAGTGAAAGAAAGAGAAAGAGCTACTAAAATATACCCTTGTCGGGTCATTGATGCTTCAATATTGTCTTCCTTATTGGGATGTTGAGATTACTGTTATTGTTTCCTTGCCGGGATTTAATTGTTTAATTGATCTTCCCTTGCCGGGATTTAATTATTTGATTTATGTTCCCTTGCCGGGATTTCTATTTTTACTCTGTTTATTTCCTTGCCCTTGTTTGTGATTGTTGTTCGGGTGAGGTAGAGTGTTAAAGAACGAGGGGACATTCTGTGCCATGTTTATATTGTTATTATGCACGATGGGACATCCTGTGTCGCATCCTTCACTGTTAAATCTGCGTTGTCATTTCCCCTCATTTATTTCCCGACTCAGGTACTTCCTTCTTCTGTCCGTTCGAGGACGAACAATTGTTTTAGAGGTTGAGAATGTGACGACCCAAGGGGTCATCACCTATTTTATTACCCCATTCCGTACACTCGAGGACTTGAAAACCTCATTTGTAGTTGCCTCGATTTGTGTGCGCAGTCCGGGCGCGTAGCAGGACAGCTTAAATATGAAATTCTATAAAATATGCTAAGACTTGATATTAAAATGAAAAAATTTGACTACGGTCAACATTTTGGGTAAACGGACCCGTACACGTGATTTAACAGTCCCGGAAGGTCCGTAGGAAAAAATGGGACTTGGGCGTATCCCCGGAATCGAATTCCGAGGTTCGAGCCCGAGAAATGAATTTTTGAGTGAAATTGTTTTCTGAAAATATTTAAGGAAATTAAAAATAAAATCTGATTAGAAAGTGATATCATCGAGCCCGTATTTTTGTTCCGGCGTCCGGTACAGGTCTTATATATGGTTTAAGATCTTTCTGTAAAGTTTGGTTGAAAACGGATTTCGTTTGACGTGTTTCGGACTTGAAATGGGAATTTTCATGTTTTATGAAATTTGATAGATTTCATGGATTTTGAGGTTTAATTCGATGTATATGATGTTATATTGGCGACTTGATCGCACAGTTAAGTTTGTAGGAAGTTGTTGAGTCAGTGCATGTGATTTGTTAGGAGCCCCGAGGGCGCGGGAGTGTTTTGGAGGTGTCTCGGAGTGATTTTGAACTTAGGAAAATGGCTGGTTTTTCCTTCAGCTGTTTCAAGTCCCTTTTGTTCTTCGCGATCGCGATGCCTCTTCTGTGTTTGCGAAGCTTTAAATTTTCCTTCACCGCGTTCGCGTCCCTTCCCTCGCGATCGCGTAGGGTTAATTGACCCTAAGGGCTTCGCGTACAGTTGACCGCGATCGTGTAGCTTTACAGGTCTCCTCCATCGCGTTCGCGTGATGTCCCACGCGTTCGTGTAAGTCAACTTCTGGACCCCAGTTTTGTTTACTCTTCACGATCGCGTCCTACCTTCCGCGATCGCGATGGTCTGTCTAGTCTACCCTTCATGAACGCAACCTCCCTTCCGCGATCGCGAACGGACATCCTGTGTCGCATCCTTCACTGTTTAATCTGCGTTGTCATTTCCCCTCATTTATTTCCCGGCTCAGGTACTTCCTTCTTCTGTCCGTTCGAGGACGAACAATTCTTTTAGAGGTGGAGAATGTGACGACCCAAGGGGTCATCACCTATTTTATTACCCCATTTCGTGCTCCCGAGGCCTTGAAAACCTCATTTGTAGTTGCCTCGATTTATGTGCGCAGTCCGGGTGCATCGCCGGACAACTTAAATATGAAATTCTTCGAAATATGCTAAGACTTGATATTAAAATTAATAAATTTGACTACGGTAAAATTTTTGGGTAAACGGGCCCAGCCCCATGATTTGACGGTCCCGGAGGGTCCGTAGGAAAATACGGGACTTGGGCGTATGCCCTGAATTGAATTTCGAGGTCCCAAGCCCAAGAAATAAATCTTATTAGAAAGTGATGGTATTGGGCCCGTATTTTTGTTCCGGCACCCGGTACAGGTCTTATATATGGTTTTAGCGCTTTATGTAAAGTTTGGTTGAAAACGGATTTCGTTTGACGTATTTCGGACTTAAAATGGAAAATTTCATGTTTTATGAAATTTGATAGAATTCTTTGATTTTGAGGTTTAATTCGATGTATATGATGTTATATTGGCGATTTGGTCGCACGGTTAAGTTCGTAGGATGTTGTTGAGTCAGTGCATGTGATTTGTTAGGAGCCCCGAGGGCTCGAGAGTGTTTTGGAGGTGTCTCGGAGTGATTTTGAACTTAGGAAAATTGCTGGTTTTTTCTTCAGATGTTGCAGGTCCCTTTTGTTCTTCGCGATCGCGGAGCCTCTTCTACGTTCGCGAAGCTTTAATTTTTCCTTCATCGTGTTAGCGTCCCTTCCCTCGCAATCGCGTAGGGTTAATTGACCCTGAGCGCTTCACCCTCTTTTCCACTTCGCGCTCGCGTACAGTTGACCGCGATCACGTAGCTTTACAAGTCTCCTTCATAGCGTTCACGTGATGTCCCACACGTTCGCGATCGCGATGGTCTGTCCAGTCTACCCTTCGTGAACGCGACCTCCCTTCCGCGATCGCGAAGGGATATTTTGCCCAGTGGTATATAAATATTTCCAGAACCAGTAGCTACAGGATTCACTTACAAAATAACGAACTTCTTCTTCTCCAAAGCCCTTAGGCATCCATTGAAGCCATCATTCACCAAAACTTCTTGGGTTATTAAATTTTAACTTGTTTCCTTCATTTTTCATCAATAATTAATGAATTCCTAAGCCTAAAATGTGCAAATTAGAGTAGAAAATCTGGAATTTGGGTAGAGTTAGGCCCTTTTGAATTTTCTTGATTAGGACTTTGTTTTGGGGTCGAATTTGAAAACAAATTATATATTCGGGCTCGTGGGTGAATGGGTGACATGGTTTTGGTCCGAGCCTTGTGTTTGGACCAAGCGAGACCGGGGTCGAATTTTAATATTTTGAAAGAATGCATGGAGATGGGTAAATAGGCTATGTAATTGAATTATTGAGTCCTTATTGATATACTTGAGTTGATTATGCCTAGATAATACCATTCCGGAGTTGAATTCTAAAAGAAAAGGCGTTGTTAGAGGGTTGATTGCTATATTTTGGACCCGACGTAAGTGTTTGGTCTAACCTTAGCTTGAGGGAATAGGAGTTGAGTATAATTTGCTACTTTCTAATTGTCAAATACGATGTATAGGCATGGTGACGAGTATCTATACATTGGTGTCTAGCATGACCGTGAGTCCTTATATTGTGAATATTCTAATTTTGTGGTAATTTCCATGCTTAATTGATGATTTCTATATGTTGTGAAGATATATGAGAGAATTGTATCCTTTGGAGCATTGGCTCAGATTGTAATACGTATGATGAAGGTATATGAGATAATTGTATCCTTTGGATCATTGGCTCAGATTGTAATACGAATGATGAAGGTATATGAGATAATTGTATCCTTTGGAGCATTGGCTCAAGTAATAGAGTAAATTATGAGATAAAGTGAAAGAAAGAGAAAGAGCTACTAAAATATACCTTTGCCGGGTCATTGTTGTTTTGATATTGTCTCCCTTATTGGGATGTTGAGATTACTGTTATTGTTTCCTTGCCGGGATTTAATTGTTTAATTGATGTTCCCTTGCCGGGATTTAATTATTTGATTTATGTTCCCTTGCCGGGATTTATATTTTTACTTTGTTTATTTCCTTGCCCTTGTTTGTTATTGTTGTTCGGGTGAGGAATAATGTTAAAGCACGTGGGGACATTCCGTGCCTTATTTATATTGTTATTATGCACGATGGGACATGCCGTGCCGCATCCTTCACTGTTTAATCTGTGTTTTCATTTCCCATTATTATTTTCAGATATTTCAGACTGTTGCCTCGTTTCTGTCATTTAAGTATTATCTATCTCCTACCCCCAACATGTTTTTCCCCGTAATCGTATTCTTGTCTAGTTTCTGCTATATTATTGAACTGCACAGGTACACTTTGTTGTCGTGTCTTAGCCTCGTTACTACTGCGCCGAGGTTAGGCTCGGCACTTACTCAGTACATGGGGTCGGTTGTACTGATGCTACACCTGCACTTCTTTATGTTGTGCAGATTACGCAGTCAGACGCGGAGGAAATCATTAGTGGGAGTGTCTTCCAGCTTATCATAGAGGCTTCAAGGTATACTTGTTGGCGTTTGTGGGCCTTGGCGTCTCTTCCATCCCCTTTATCTTCGATTTTGTCTTATTTTTCCTCTAGATTCAGAGGCAGACATGTATTTCCTTCCAGATTTGTATTTAGCACTCTTATAGGCAGTTCGTGAGTTTGTGACTCCAGGTTTTGGGAAAAAGTTTACGCGTTGTTGTATTATGTTGTCCTTATTTAGCTTGAAACCATATAATTTCCGCTGTTAAATTGTGAACCGTTTAGTTTATCCTATTAAATTGATGTTAATATGCTAGTTTATTTATTCACATTGTCTGTCTAGCAGGTTCAACATTAGACGCCATCACGGCCCGATGGTGGGATTTTGGGGCGTGACATAAGCGCTGCAGGAGTGTCAGTGTTTAGACGGTTATGACTCCCTAAATCTAGGCTAATTAAGGTTCTATTGGACTCTTTGAAACGGGTTCATTTTGGGATAAGTACTAATAATTTGAAATGAACCAAATATAGATAGAGTCCTACTCATGTGTGACTATAATTATTTCAATAAGTGTATGGTGATGAGCACGTACCTTGTCAATCAGATGAACCAGGTTCATCGTATTATAGTCTTTAATTTTCCTCAATTTACAAAGATAGAAAAACATCATTAGTAGCCAGGGAATCATATTAATACATGGAAAAAGAGTATGGCAGTAAAGTCATGATACTAAGCAATGATTAGTCTGGTTAGCTACCTATTTTAGTGTTTCCAGCCAAAAAGAAAATCTATTTTTGTTTTTCTATTAGGTGATCTTAATCATCCCTAATTCTAGCCTGTTTCTCTCAAAATGCTCCCTACTTAGTGCTTTAGTGAAAAATATATGCAATTTGTTTGTCAGTAGCACATCGATTGAGATCATTCATTTTTCATAGTTATCTCTTAGGAAATGGTGTCGGACATCTATGTGCTTGGTTCTCTTCTGATGAACCGGGTTCTTCGTCATGCTAATTGCACTAGTGTTGTTACAGAAAATAGGAAGGCATCCAACCTCTATACCAAAATCCATGAGTTGTTGCTTGATCCATAGCAACTGAGAACAACATGAGGTTTCAGCTACATCTTCAGCCTCAACAGTAGACAGGGCTACTGAGTTTTGTTTCTTGGTTTCCCAAGACACAAGGACCGAGCCCAAAAAGTGAGCTATGCCTGGAGTACTTTTCCTGTCAACCAGGGAACCTGCATAATCTGCATCAGCATATCCTACAAGGTCGAAATTACTACCTTTAGTATATCAAAGACATAAATTAGTAGTGCCCTTCAGATATCTCGGAATTCTCTTCACTGCAGTTAGATGGGACTCCTTTGGATTTTCCTTAAATATCGCACACAGTCCTACACTGAACACGATATCAGGTCTACTGGCAGTGAGATATAATAAATACCAAATCATCCGTCTGTATAACTTTTGATCAACGGATGAACCAGGTTCATCCACATCTAATTTTGTAGCTGTGGCTATGGGGTGTCAATTTCTTTTGAGTCTTCCATTTTAAATCTTTTGAGCAATTCTTTCACATATTTTTGTTGATGGATCATTATTCCATTTGAGTTTTGCTTGATTTTCAAGCCTAAAAAAAAGTTTAGCTCACCCATCATACTCATCTCAAACTCACTCCCCATAAGTTTAGCAAAGTCCTTACCCAATTTGTCAGAGGTTGCCCAAAATATGATATCATCTAGGTATATTTGCACAACCAGGAGATCCTTACCTTTTTCCTTTAAGAACAAGGTACTGTCAATTTTACCTCGTTTTTATCCATGTTCTACGTGGAATTTTGATAGCCGCTCATACCATACTCTTGGTGCTTGTTTGAGTCCATACAAGGCCTTGTCAAGTTTGTATAAATGGTCAGTTGTCTCCTTGTTTTCAAAACCTGGAGGCTGTTTGACAAATACTTCTTCCTTTAGATAACCATTGAGGAAAGCACTCTTTACATCCATCTGATGGAGGGTGAATTCCATGTGTGCAGCAAATGCTATAAGAAGTCTGATTGCCTCCAGTCTTGCCACAAGAGCAAAGGTCTCATCATGGTAAATTCCCTCTTCTTGACTATATCCGTGGACAACTAGTCTGGCCTTGTTTCTTGTAACATCTCCATCCTCATCGAGTTTGTTCCTGAAGACCCACTTTGTGCTAATCACTGATCTGTCTAGTGGTCTAGGTACCAAGTGCCATACTTGACTTCTTTCAAATTTATTCAGCTCTTCTTGCATGACATTTACCCAGTCAGCATCTTGTAAGGCTTCAGCAATATTCTTTGGTTCGATCAAGGATGGAAAGGCATCAAACGCACATAGATTTTTAAAGGAGGATCTTGTTTTGATTCCGGATGTCAAATCTGTTATGATGTTCTCAAGAGGATGAGAGTTTTGATATATGTGTGGTTTGAGCACCAATCGTTCACTTCTAGATGATGCCATGGTGTCTGGTTGTAGTGGAGCATTGATTTGCTGTTGAGTTCCCCCTGTCATGTTGCTTGGGGTAGTTGGACCTGGTCCATCACCTGTTCCATCTTCCATAATTGCTTCAATTTTTTCACTGCTTCTGACCAGTCCAAGCTCCTCATCTTATGGTTCCTCTCTCTCAGAAAGAGTGTTAGTTTCATCAAAAACAACATGCACACTCTCCTCTACACAAATAGTTCTTTTGTTATATACTTTATAAGTTTTTCTGTGTGATGAATATCCCAAGAATACTCCCTCATCATTTATGCGATCAAATTTACCTAGGGAATCTTTGCCATTGTTGTGCACAAAGCACTTGCATCCAAAAGCCCTCAGGTGGGATATGTTGGGATTTCTCCCTTTGAGTAATTCATAAGGAGTTTTCTCTACCAGTGGTCTGGTCATGCATCTATTTATTATGTAGCATGCAGTGTTTATTGCTTCTGCCCAGAAGTTATGGGGTAGTTTGCTAGAAAGAAGCATGGTTCTATCCATATCTTCAAGAGTTCTGTTCTTTCTTTCAACAACCCCATTTTGCTGTGGGGTTCTAGGGGCAGAAAAGTTATGATTTATACCATGTTCATCACAGATTCAGCAAACTTTGCATTCTTAAATTCAGTACCATGATCAGATCTTATTGATGCTAGTTGATTTCCTAACTGTTTTTGAGTTTTTCTAACAAATGAACTGAACATATCAAATGCTTCATCTTTAGATGTCAGAAATAAGGTCCAAGTGAACCTTGAGTAATCATCTGCTCAGAGTTCTCATAGGACCACATAAGTCCATATGAACTAGCTCCAACGTCCTGGTGGTACTGACCATTTTCTTGCTTTTGGATGAGGATCTTACCTGCTCCCCCCTTGCACATGCCTCAAAAACTTTGTCTTCCTTGAACTTAATGTTAGGAAGCCCTACAACTAAGTCCTTAGAGACTAATTTGTTAAGCTGATTCAGACTCGCGTGACCAAGTCTTTTATGCTAAAGGAGGGGATCACTGTCCAACACACTTAAGCAAGTGAGTTCATTTTCTGATAGTGTGGACAAGTCTATGACTTATATGTAATTCATTATTTTTCCCTGTAAAAAAATCTTGTCACTAAGAAGGTTAATCACAAAATATTTTGTGGAAGTAAAAGCGACCAGGTTACCTCTGTCACACAATTGTGAAACACTGATCAGGCTATATTTCAAACCATCTATCAATTACACATGTTCAATGGAACGTGTGTCATCCTTACCTACCTTACCAACCCCGATAATTTCACATTTCCTTCCATTTCCAAAGGAGACATTTCCTCCTTTGAGGTTTTCAAGTGAAAGGAACTGTTCCTTCTTTCCTGTCATATGTTTTGAGCAGCCACTATCCAAGTACCAAATTTGGCTGCTTCCTCTCACTTGAACCTACAAAAACAAATCAGGGGTTAGTCTTAAGAACCCAAACTACTTTGGGTCCTTTTCTATGGGAGAGAGGATGAATTAAGGTTTTTCTGCCCAATTTGGTAACCGGTTTTTTCTTATAACAAAGCTCTCATTTCTTCGACTGGCCTGCTCTTTTGCAGTACACTCAATTTTGTAATGACCAGCCTTACCACAGTGGGTGCAAATTTTATTCTCAGGGAGAGTGAGATACTTGCTTTTGGGATCCCACTTGGGAAATTGACATCAGAGGATTTATTTCATTTGCAAGTTCGATCTAATTCATGTTTGACTTTACCAAGTTATTCTTTAAGAGTGCTTATCTGTTCATCCTTAGTATACATCTTATCTTTTATTTTTCCCAAATTTTCTTCTAACATGATATGAGAATGATCAATAGTCTTTTTACTAGTTCCTAGCTTTAATTTTAAATTCTCAGATTTTAGCTCTAGGATCTTAGTTTCAAGTGGATGAACCTGGTTCAACAAGACAGTGTTTTTCTTTTCAGATTCACTTACTTTGATTTCCAGGTTCATGCAATTTGCTTTTAGCATTGCACACTCTTTATAGAGTTGTTCTTTCTCTTTGGTTGTTTCTTCGGAATCATCCATGAAATCAAGTAGCAACTCAGAGAGTTTTTCTTTAGATAGGAACTTTATTTTGTTTTTGAGATGGGATATACTTACCTCTGGTTCTTCATATGATTCCTCATCAGATTTGCCAATTTCCATGAGCGCCTGTTCTTCATTCTCACCATCTTCTGATTCTTCATCTGAACTTTCCCCCCAAGTAGCAACCATATCTTTTATTGTGGTTTTCTTGGGTTGGACCAGTTCCTTCTTTCAAATCTCTCCTTTTTCCATTCCATTTCCCACTGAGGACAGTTCTTGATATGGTGGTCAGTCTTTCCACACTTTTAGCATCCCTCGTTGGTTGACCTCTCTGGAGCTTTTGCTTTGTTGTAGTTTCCATCTCTAGAGATGCCCGTCTTCCTTATGAGAAAGTTTCTGAATTCTTTGGTAAGTATGTCCATCTCGTCTTCCTCCAGATCTGCTCCCTCAGTGATTCTCACTACTAGACCCCTTTCCTTTTTTGGATCATCCATTTTCATTGTCTGCCTTCTAAGTTCATAGGAAGTAAGGTTTCCAATTAGCTTGTCCAATCTGAGGGTTGCCATATTTTTCGATTCCTGGATAGCAGTGATTTTACTTTCCCAAGAAATTGGTAAGACCCTTGTCAGGATCTTCTCTACCCTATCCTCTTCAAGAATGACTCTACCAAGAGACTTAATTTCATTTGTCAGAGTTGTGAACCTTGTGTACATTTCTTGGATTGTCTCTCATTCTTTCATGGTAAAGATTTCATACTGAGAGTATAGTAGAGTACCACTTGATCTTTTCACTTGAGGTGTTCCTTCGTGAGTTACTTGTAAGGTATCCCAGATTTCTGTGGCAGTGGTGCAACTTTGAATCCTACTATATTCGTCTGGACCTAGTCCACAAACTAACCACTTTTTGGCCGTAGCATTTTTCTCCCATTTCTTCAGATCCTCAGTAGTGCAGTCAACTCTAGTTTTTGGTACATCTACTCCTTTAGCAGTCTTCTTCATGGTGGCTAGAGGACCATCAGTGACTATGTCCCAAAGTTCATAGTCTTCTCTAATCAAGTGATCCTTCATCCTGATCTTCCACCTGGAGTAATACTGGCCATTAAAGAGTAGTGGCCTTGCAGTTGATTAAACCTCCCAGTTTCCAGGTGGTGCACTCATTTTGATCTTTTCCAAGGTGTTAGCCTTTTCAAGGATAACCTGCTCTGATACGAATTGATGTTTTATACGTCAATACCACACAAGATGTGGGGTGATTTGTGTGGTGTCCAATATTTGAGTGCAGTCTCTATAGAAGAACCTGGTTCTTCTTGGTGTTCCAACTTCTACAGTTTGCGATAATGTAATTCCATAATTTAAATAACCCAGTAATTTTTACGTGGAAAACAGCTGACTCAAAAGGTGAAAAACCACGACCTACTTCCCAGTAGGATTTTCCCAAACTCTTCACTATATCAATGAGCCAAACAACATTTACAAAATAAACTCTTTTGTAAACCTAAGGACTAACTCTAATCCCTTTGTGGCAAACTACCCTCTAGTTATTTGCGACAAACTTCAAGTTAACTCTAACTTGAACAATGTGTACCTATTACAATTGCTTCTAGAAAAAGATGAAAGATACAATATGTAATCACCTACTACAAACAACTAGACTCAAAAGAAAACAGATGGAACTGGTTCTTCTAGCTGGTTCAAGTAGCTTTTGTGTCGCACTTGGATTGTGCGCAAAATTATTTGGTAATTTTACTTTCAGTTCTTGTTTCACTTCTGTATTTGTGCGTAAGTTCTTCAGCAGGAATTCTTCAACATTTTATAGAGTTAGTAGTTGAGACGTTGCTGTTCAGTCCTAATGCAACTCTTCATTGGTGGAATAGTTTGTGTTTTCCTCAACTTTCTTGATCTTGATTCTGTCGTACCTAAAATCAAACTCCATCTTCTTATCAATTTGCATCCTTTTCGATTAGGAGATAACCTCTTAGTTTACCTATAATGTTTATCTCCTGTGCATGGACGCTTCTCGTGCCAATGGGTCTATTTGGCTATGTTTGCCTTGATGGACATGGTTCAACTGGGTTGGCATTTGTAAATCTTCAAAACCATGCAGTGACTTGATTCAACATCTCCTTTTAGAACTCTATCTCCCATCCTAAATTTTTTTTTCATAACATCGAAACCCGCTTTCGCGAGAAAATGAGGCGCGACATGTGGTGCTTTTGAGTCAAATCTTTAGGATAGGATGTTATGGTATTGTGCTTAATCTATTTTAAATATTCTTGGCATTGTGAGTTAGGAGAGTTGTTGAAAAAGGTCGTGTCTATATGGAGTGTAGTTTGATAGCTCGAGGACGAGAAATGGTTTAAGTGTGGGGTGTTGATGGTAGGATATAATATTGTATTTTAGTCACTTATTTCACTCGAATTTACTGCATTTAACTAGGTTTGACCTTTAATCGCTAGTGTTTTGCACTAATTGTGTATTTTATGCATTGTAGGAAGATTTGGAGCTATCTAGATATTATGGAATAAATTCAAGTGATTTGGAGCTTTGACGTCAGACCCAACTGTAGTGGTCCGACAATGTCCATCCCCCATTTCATTAACAGCCACGGGGACAGAATCAAATGTAAGGGTTCTGTCGGTTGATGCACCAGTGGTGCGTAGCGTTGTAACTTATCACATTTTCGTATGAAGTCTTTGGCATTTTGTTTTATGCGGAGCTAATAATATCTTGCCTTACCAAATTCAGCACTAAGGAATCTGCGCTCGAATGGTTGCCGCATATCCCTCCGTGAACCTATGTCATGACATAGTTAGCTTCGGATGCCCCTACGCATCGGGCCAGCGGGCCTTGGAAATTTCTTTTTATACAATTGGCCTCTCTCGAAGCTATATCGTGCTGCTTTGGCTCGAAGCGCATGGGATGCTTTGGGGTCTTCGGGTATCTTTCCGTGCTCGAGATAATTGACGATTTCATTTCTCTAGTCCCAGACCAAATTAGTTGCATTTACCTCATAGTAACCATCTGAATCCAGGACTGAGTTCATCAATTATACTACCTTCTCGGATTCTGATCCCTTTATTCCCGTCGATGATCAAAGGTTAGCCAATGCGTCTGCCTCTGCATTATCTTCCCTCGGTATATGGGTAATCAACCACTCCCGAAATCGTGCCAACAAATATTGTACCTTTACCACATATTGTTACATGCACTCTTCTTTGGTTTTAAATATCCCTTAAACATGGTTTACCACCAGTTGTGAGTTGCATTTGATTTTGATGACCTCGGAGTCAAGTCCCCAGGACAATTCGAGCCCTGCAATCAAAGCTTCATACTCTTCTTCATTGTTAGTTAAAGGGATCGTTCTAATGGCTTGCCTTAGGGTTTCCCTCGAAGGCGTGATTAAGATTATACCAAGCTCAGACCCTTTTATGTCAGAAGTTCCATCGTAAATAAGGTCCAAACCCCTGATGTTGATTCTGACACTATTACTACCTCTTTGTTTGCCAGATGCAATAATCCTAGACTTAAATCGGCCACGAAGAGCTTATACTGCCCCTTGGTTTATATTTTGTGTCAAACTCACTCATTTCGAAGGCCCATTTGACCAATCTATCAAAGAGCTCAGATTTATGGAGGATGTTTCACAAAGGGAAAGAGGTCACCACGGTTATCAGATTGCATTGGAAGTAGGGTCTAAGCTTTCGAGCAGCGACTACGAGAGCTAAGACCAGTTTCTCCAAATGTGGGTAGCGAGTTTGTGCTCCCGTTAAAATTTTACTATCACAATAAATGGGAGATTGCGTACCTTCATCCTCACAGACTAAAATCACAGTTACTGGAACTTCCAAGACTGCGAGGTAGTATAGCGTTTCACCTTCTTTTGGTTTTGAAAGAAGTGTAGGGCTTGGCAAGTAATTTTTTAAATCCCTCAAAGCCTACTGGCACTCCGGGGTCCATTTGAATTTATTTCTCTTTTTTGAGCAGTGCGAGGAAACGATGACATTTTTTGATGACCGGGAAATGAACTTACTTAAAGCTGCCAATCTCCCTGTGAGCCTTTGGACTTCCTTCATGTTTGACAGTTGGTCTGGGATGTCTTCTATGTCCTTGATCTTATTGGGTTTTACCTCAATTTCCCTTTTGCAATACCAAAACTCCCAGAAACTTACCAGAGCTGATCCTGAACGCGCATTTCTCGGGGTTAAGTTTCTGTCACGACCCCAAACCCTAAGCCCGCCATGATGGCGCCTATCATGGAACTAGGCTAGCCAACCATTTCAGATTATTAACACATCCCATAATTTCCCCAAAATTTAGCAGATTTTAAAAATATCAGAAATAGATGAACAAATTATACACTTCCCTAAAATCCGGAGTCAACTGTCATGAGCATCTCAGATGAAAATACCATGTACAACAATGCCTTGCTACAACCAAAGTTTGAGGTATAAAAGACCAAAAGAAACTATAATCTGAGGGAAAGAAAAGAGGTGAGCTGTGGACGCTGAGCAGCTACCTCAATCCTCGGACAACTCCATGCTCGTCCGGAAATCAACTAGAGAGATTGTCTGGTACCTAGATTTGCACACAGAGGTGCAGGGAGTAACGCCAGTAGCCAACTCAGTAAGTAATCAATGTAACTAAAAACTTGAGTTTAGTGACGAGCATTTAAATCATGTAAATCCGTATAACAAATAACAGTGGAAATGAATAAATCAAGTCAGAAATCTACAATTCCGAATATTTCATAAAAACTCCGGTTTCCATTTAAATATATTGTAGGAAAACCTTTATCCAACATTTTATTATCAGAGGCTCAGTGTAAAGAAGAGTGAAAACAACATTTTTATAAAATATAAGCCCCTCGGGCACAATAAAGCCTCTCGGGCAAGCCTCTCACTCACTCGTCACTCCACTATCAGTATCTCATGCTCTCATTTAACACTCGTACTCAGCAAGTATCATGAACAAACACAACTATTGCGGCGGGCAGCCCGCTCTACTAGGTTTATACATACATATATATATTTATACTACTGCGGCGTGCAGCCCAATCCATATATATCACATATATTGCTGCGGCGTGCAACCCGGTCCAGATAATAGTCGACTGCGCTCACTGGGGGTGTACAGACTTCTGGGGGGGGCTCCTTCAGCCCAAGCGCTATGTCTCTTGCAGTGTGCAGCCCGACCAATATGTATATAATCTATATTGCTGCGGCGTGCAGCCCGACCCACATATAATATATAACATATATATTGATGCGGTGTACATCCCGTCCCATACCTATATTCATATACTCGGCGCTCGACCTAACACATATATACTGATGCGGCGTGCAGCCTGATCCATAGCTATCCTCACATACTCGGCACTCGGCCTGACTCAGCCACCCTCACAAGCCACTTGGGCAATTTATCTCAACTCACGGGATTCAGTCCCAAATACTTTTCAGTGCTTTCAAAGCAGTGTGATAACAGTGAAAATAACAACAAGTAAGAAACAGGGCTGAGTTTACAATTTACTAACAGGATAGTGGTAAAATAGTGTAAAAGTACCCCCTGAGGGTCTAAACAGGTCGGCACAAGGCCCCAATCATGGAAAATACCCCTAAGGGCCTAAACAGGTCGGTACAAGATATCATAAGGTTTCAAATCGAATATGCGGCTTACTAGTCGCTACGGGATGGACCAAGTCACAATCCCTATCGGTGCACGCCCCCACGCTCGTCACCTAGCGTGTGAGTCACATTATTTATCAACACAATATCAAATAACGGGGTGTCATGCCCTCATGTTTAGAGTTACCATCGTTACTTACCTCATAACAGCCCAAAAACTACTCCGTGATGCGCCTGCCCCTCGAATTGGCTCCCAAATGCTCCGAATCTAACCAAAATGAGATTATCATCATCAATATACACTAACGGAACAAAACCCAATCGAAAGATACAAATTTTAACACAATTCTCGAAATTCGGCCAAACCCAAGCCTCGGTCCCACGTCTCAGAATTCAATAAGATTTACATCACTAGAATCCTCATTCCCTTGCGAGTCTACCCAATCATTTAATCGATGTTTGGCTGGGGAATGATCCTTGGGGCATGCCTTATTAAGATCTTTATAATCTACACACAAGAAACATTTATTGTTCTTCTTAGGAACCATTTCTACATTCGCTAACTAGTCTTGATATTTTACCTCTCGGATCGAACCGATATTAAGTAAGTGGGTTAACTCTTCTTTGACGAATTTATTCCAAGCTTCGGAAATAGGGCGCTTCTTTTGTCTTAATGGAGGTATGGTGGGATCCAAGCTTAACTTATGTACGGCTACCTCCATCAGGATACACTCTTGCAAAACAATCAGCATTAGATTTAAGGATTTTAATAAAGCCAGACCTGAGCTCCGAGTGCAATCCTATCCCCAAGTGGAACTTCCTTTATAGGAATTTTTCGAACAATGCAAATCTCTCAAGCTCTTCAGATGTGGATTTCATTGCATCCGTCTCTTCTGGAACCGAAAAAATATCTCGGCACGTGATAATAATGCGACGCCTATAACCCCAAGCTAACTTCATCTAGTTTGGGAGCAGGAGTCAGTTCCTATAATTGCTATGCAGCGCATTCCTTTCCTTTGCTACTGGAGACCAAAGTTGATTTCATCTCCCTTGTCGCCGGTTGGTCACCCCTTATCTACTTAATTCCTTCGAGTGTTGGAAACTTCAATAATTGATGATATGTTGATGGTACAACTTTCATCTCGTGCAACCATGGCCTTCCCAGAATGATGTTATATCCCATATCACTATCTACAACTTCGAAGAGAGTTGTTTTCATTACTCCTTCTGCATTTGTGAGTAATAAAATTTCTCTTCGGGTTGTCACGCTTGCGAGGTTGAAACCGGTGAGGAGCTTTGTGGCCGAAATAATGCTTCTAGTAAGTTTAGCTTCCTCCAATTCTCTCCATTGTATGATATTAGTCGAACTTCCTAGATCCACTAGGACATGTTTAATCTTAATATTTAGCACATTCAAACAAATTAAAAGTGATATCGTCTTCCCGGAGCGTTTTGCTATGGGTTATTAATATTTTCGTCTTCTTGCTGCCAAAAAGGTGACCTCGTTGATCTCGTTCCCTCTTAAGATAATGTTGATCGGTTGGCACGAGAGATCTTCTCCTTCTTTCGAGGGTTCCATATTGTCACGGTTATGACCATAATTGTTCTTAGCTCGGTCACTCAAGAATTCTTTGAGGTGACCATTCTTCAATAATGTTGCCATTTCTTCCTTGAGGTATTGGCAGTCCCCTATCCGGTGGCCATTCGTCCCGTGGTATTCACACTATAAGTTGGGATCCCTCTAGCTGGGATCAGATCTCATTTGTTTTGGGAATCGTGCCCCTTTGAGGTTTCTCATGGCAGACTCCAACGACATTATACTAATGTTGAAGTTGTATTCCGATAACTTAGGGTAAGAAGGATCACGTGATCCTGATGCTTCTTTATCCTGCAGTGATATATTATTCTGACTGCGATAAGTCCTTCTGTCAACGTCGAACATGTCCTCTTTGCGGAAGCCCCTGCCGCGGCCTTTGATCTGTTCGTAGGGAAAAAACCAGCCACTCGACATCCGTCTATCCATATCGTAATCGTCTTTTGATTTTTATCTATTCTTCTCCCATCCTTTGATCGACGATGGAAAACCAACCTGATCATCTTAGATTCTTATCTTTGACTCGTACCGGTTTTGGACATCCGCCCAAGTCATTGCTTGAAACTATGGGTATTTACCGAACGGGCTGGACCGAGGTGGGCATGGGAAAAAATATCCCGTCCGGTTAGTAGGGCAGACTGGTTAGTGGGCTGTGATATTTCGAGTTTAGTGGGCATGTCCGGGTTCGAGCTTATCGGGTCTGAACCAGGCCGGGTTAATTTTCTTTTATTGTCTTATATTTCCTTGTAGGGGAAACAACCTTTTGCAGAAATGTAGGGTAAGGCTGCATACTATAGAACTTTATGGTTTGGCCTTTCCCCGGACCCCGCGCATAGCGAGAGCTTAGCGCACTGGGCTGTTCTTTTAGTGTATTATGTTTCCTTGTCCAATATAATTGTTACATAAGTGTTTGCAAACTTTAAATAATAAACTAAGTATTTTAAGGCATAACATTAAACTTTCAAACTTGAAAGTTTAAAGTTTTAAATTTGAAATTTGAATTTTAAAATTTGAAAATTGAAATTAAGTGGCTACATAAAATTATTTAATAAGATCAATATGTAAGGATCAAACTTAAGGCTTTCATTTCATATTTTCATTGCATAATAATACTTCAAATTAACTTGTCTTATAAACTAACACATTAAACTTAAATAAGTCTAACAAATTCAAAATAACCCAAATTGTCTCAAATCAACTTAAATACAAATTCCTGGAGGACGCAGAAGACAACCCTTGATATGCCTCCTTAAACCAGATGTGCACTCCCACTTTTGATGAACATTAAGACTCGACCACAGTTCTTGCACTCTACTTTGCGAACTTTTTCATTTTCTTCTACCACCCAAAGTTTTCCCAAATATGTGAACGCACTCTAGAAGAACGGGGCATGATTTAACTTAAACCAAACAAGGTAACCACACTTCACTTGATAATTGTAATTTTGTAGTAGCTACCATATATAATTGATAAAACTTGAAATATTAATTAATTGAGAACTTGAGAGCAATAAGAAATTCAATAATCGGAAGTGAATTGAGAGAGAAATAGAGTAGAAGAAGAGAGCAAGTTGTGAAAAAAATGAAGAAGAGGGGGGCTATTTATAGTTATTAAAAGGCTAAGAATGTAATTTATCAGTTATTAGAGGGTGGAGGGGCTATTTTAATAAGGGGATAGGCCGAAATGGCTCAAAGTGAAAAAATTGGTCGTTTCCCAACGGTAATTTTTGATTTTGACCGTTGACAACTATCATAATTTAAAAAAAATTAGAACATAAAACCGGGTGAGACCGGGCTAGAAGGGTTAGCAGGCTAGCCGGGTTTCGGTGCACCGGTAGCCAAAAAAAATCCTCCCCACGTCTGGCACAAGCCCCTACCCTAGCCAACCCGTCCCACCCCTTACCCAACCAGGCTGACTCAGGTCGAACCGAGTTTTTTGTGGGCCGGCTCGGCCTGATTAACACCCTAACTTGAAACTCAAGCAGGCTTTTCTTCAGTTTCCGGAAAGTGTCCAAAATTCTCGGATTCAATCCCTTGGTGAATGCATCATCCGTCCATTCATCTGGGACAATTGGAAGCAACATTCTCTACTTATAGAATCGGGTAACGAATTCTCGTAGTAATTCAGACTCTCCTTGCGCAATCCTGAATATGTCGGCCTTTAAAGCCTATAATTTTCTGGCTCCGGCCTAAGCCTTGATGAAAGAGTCCGCCAGTATCTTAAATGAGTCTATGGAATG
Organism: Nicotiana paniculata; assembly: GCA_005239505.1. NCBI lineage: Eukaryota > Viridiplantae > Streptophyta > Magnoliopsida > Solanales > Solanaceae > Nicotiana > Nicotiana paniculata. The sequence continues at coordinate 66,001 of ML301669.1, forward strand.
CTCGGTAACAATTTTCTTGTAATAATATTTCTCTCTATCATCCTTTTTATAACATCATCTATATAAAAATTTATTCCAAAAATAAACTTCATGAAATTTTGTATGGAAAATTTGTAATCTCATTCTCATTGGGTAATAATGTCACGCCCCGAAATCCCACCATCGGGCCGTGATGGCGTCTAACGTTGAACTCTCTAGACAAGACAATGTGTACAGTTAAACTAGCATGGAAACATCGATTTAACAGAATAAGCTAAAAATGGTTCACAACTTAACGGTGGAGATAAATAAATATGATTTTCAAAACTAAGTAAAGACAACATAATACATCGACGCATAATTTTTCCCAAAACCTGGAGTCACAAACTCACGAACTGTCTATAAGAGTGCTAAATACAAAGTGTGAAAGGAAATACATGATTGTCTCTGGAACTAGAGGAAAACAAGACAGAAACGAAGGCATAGGGATGGGAGAGACGCCAAGTCCCACGAATGCCAGCCGGTTTACCTTGAAGCCTGTAGGATGATCTGGAAGACTATCCCGCTAATGATGTCCTCCGGGTCCGGTTGCGTAATCTGCACAACGTAAAGAAGTGCAGGTGTAGCATCAGTACAACCGACCCCATGTACTGGTAAGTGCCTAGCCTAACCTCAGCGAAGTAGTGACGAGGCTAGAACCAGACTACCAAGTAAACCTGTGCAATTCGAATATATATATATATATAAACAACGGAAAATAAATACAGGAAGTAATCCATCAATAAGGGAAGGGGAACATGTTGTGGGGAGAAAACAATTTCATATAAGAAATCTTAAGCAAAGAAAGGGACAACAAGGCCAAAATATCAATAAGGACAAGAAATCACAAGCTTTCACCGCATCAACCTTCGTGCTTTTACTCTCGTCCTCACTATGCAATGCATAATGTAATCAATGTAAATCATGGCAGAACGTCACCCTTCGTGCTTTTACTCTCGTTCTCACTATGCAATGTATAATGTAATCAATGTAAATCATGGCACGACATCACCCTTCGTGCTTTTACTATCTTTCCTCATAGTATAATCAATGAATATCGGTACAGAATGGTACGTCATATGACACGGCATCACCCTTCGTGCTGTACACTCTTTCCTCACAATATCAAACAACGCACGACATCACCCTTCGTGCTTTAACAGTCTTCCTCACAATAGCAAACAGTGCACGACATCATCCTTCGTGCTTTAACACTCTTCCTCACAATAGCAAACAGTGCACGACATCACCCTTTGTGCTTTAACACTCTTCCTCACCCAAACAGTAATCACAAAAACGGACAAGGGAGTAAATTGAATAGAAATAGGAATCCCAGCAAGGGAACAATAACAGCAATCTCAACATCCCAGCAAGGGAGACAATATCAAACAATGCACGGCATCACCCTTCGTGCTTTAACACTCTTCCTTACAATAGCAAACAGTGCACGACATCACCCTTCGTGCTTTAATACTCTTTCTCACCCAAACAACAATTACAAACAAGGGCAATGGAGTAAACAGAATAAAAATAGATATCTCGGCAAGGGAACATTAATTAAACAATTATATCCCGGCAAGGGAACAATAACAATAATCTCAACATCCCAGCAAGGGAGATAATCACGAAAGCAACAATGATCCGGCGAGGGTATATTTTAGTAACTCTTTCTCTTTCTTTAACTTTCATTTCATAGTTTACTCTATTACTTGAGCCAATTCTCCAAAGGAATCAACTGCCTCATATATCTTCACCATTCGTGTTATTATTTGAGCCAATGCTCCAAAGGAGTTTAAAGATCCCATATATCTTCACCATTCATGGTACAATTTGAGCCAATGCTCCTCGAATTTTAAAGATCACAATTCCCTTCACATGCTCTTTACAACGTATAGAAACCATCAATTAAGCATGGAAGTTACAACAAAATCGGAATATTCACAATAATAAGACTCACGGTCATGCTAGACACCAATGTGTAGATACTCGTCACCATGCCTATGCATCGTACTCTACAATTAGCAAGTAGCAAATAAGACTCAACTCTTATTCCCTCAAGCTAAGGTTAGACCAAACATTTACCTCGGGTCCAAAATATAGCAATCAACCCCTTAACACCGCCCTTCCTTTAGAATTCAACTCCGGAATGGTATTATCTAGGCATAATCAACTCAAGTATATCAATATGGATTCAATAATTCAATTACATAGCCTAATTACCAATTTCCATGCATTTTTCCAAAATAACAAAATTCGACCCCGGGCCCCCTTGGTCCAAACACGAGGCTCGGACCAAAACCATGTCACCCACGAGCCCGAATATAATTTTTTTTTCAAATATGACCCGAAAATGAGGTCTAAATCAAGAAAATTCAAAAGGGCCTAACTCTACCCAAATTCCCAATTTTCTACTCTAATTTGCATGTTTTAGGCTTATGAATTCATTAGATATAGATGAAAAATGAAGGAAACGAGTTAAAAGTTTACTAACCAAGAAGTTTTGGTGAAGGATGGATTCAATGGATGCCTAAGGACCTAGGAGAAGATGAATTTCGTGAAAACATATGAAAAATCCCAAAGCTACTGTTCTGGAAATATTTATATACCACTGGGCAAAATTGCCCTTTGCGTTCGTGGAAGGGAGGTCGCGTTCACGAAGGGTAGACTTGACAGACCATCGCGTTCGCGGAAATTGACCTACGCGAACACGTGGGACATCACGTCAACGTGATGAAGAAGACCTGCAAAGCTACACGAACGCGGTCAAATGTATGCGAACGCAAAGAGGAAAAGAGGGCTAAGTCCTCAGGGTAAAATAACCCTACGCGATCGTGAGGGAGTGGATGCGAACGCGATGAAGAAAAAGCTTAAAGCTTCGCGAATGCGGGAGAGGCGTCGCGAACGCGAAGAACAAATGGGACCTGCAACAGCTGAAGCAAAAACCAGCAATCTTCCTAAGTTCAAAATCACTCCGAGACACCTCCGAAACACTCTCGAGCCCTCGGGGCTCATAACAAATCACATGCACTAACTCAACAACATCCTACGAACATAAACGTGTGATCAAATCGCCAATATAACATCAAAAACAACGAACCAAACCTCAAAATCACTAGTTTTTCTTCAAACTTCATAAACTTTCAAATTTAGAGTTTTAAGTCTGAAACACGTCAAACGACGTCCATTTTAAACCAAATTTCACAGAACTATCTTAAACCACATATAAGACTTGTACCTGGCGCCAGAACCAAAATACGGGCATGATACCAACACATTCTAACCAATTTCCATTTCACTTTTCTTTATAAATTTCAGAAAAACAATTTCACTCAAAAAATTCATTTCTCGGGCTTGGGACCTTGGAATTCGATTCCGGGCATTCGCCCAAGTCTCATATTTTCCTACGGACCCTCCGGGACCGTCAAATCACAGGTCCGGGTCCGTTTACCCAAAATGTTGACCGGAGTCAAATTTACTCATTTTAATATCAAATTTTAGCATTTTTCAAAGAATTTCATATTTAAGTTGTCCGGCTACGCGCCCCGACTGCACATGCAAATCGAGGCAACTACATATGAGGTTTTCAAGTCCTCAAAAGTACGGGATGGGTAATAAAATAGGTGACGACCCTTTGGTTCGTCACATTCTCCACTTCCAAGTTTCATGGGCCTTCCATGATTGTCGATTTCAAAATTCCTATTGTTGTTAGACGTCCTTTTTATAGACTTTTATTTCCATCCGTAGGAATTATTTTATGGAATTCCACATCCAATTCAAATTGAATCATGTAGTCATCATTAATATATGTATATATATATATATATATATATATATCAGAGCAGTCATTAGTGTGCGATCTAATAGGTTCAATACTAAGTCAGTAAAAAAATGATCATATCAATATACTAATCAAGAGTGGCGTCTAGCAACACTCCTTAACGACTGGATACAATGAAGTATACAATTTACTATCACGAACCAGTAGAAGAATAATGTAGTTTTCTTCTTTCCTTATAGCTCTAGGTCACTCAAGTATATGGTTCAACTGTGAAATCCTAATGGGTGACCAACTATGTGTTCATGTCAAATATAATCGACCATTGAATGACCTAATAAACTTTATTCTTCTTTCATTAAATTGCCCCGGCCAAGGTCTTAATTTGGTAATTTATAATTCATGACAACATGGAGCTTAAACTCATTAACAAGAGTTGACACATTACATCTTGATCAATCACTAATTCTACAAGTATTTAATCATACCTAATATCCTTTCAATCGTCGACCTAGGGCCATAGATGTCTAGTATCAAAGAACAATTAATAATTTGTCAATTACTATGACGATCGCAGGTGAAAGGTAACTCTTACATCACATTTTTCAAGAGAATATCTTATTGATAGTTTGTGGTAATTCTAACCATTAGGAATTATCCAGTGAGTGGGTTCAATGATCGTATATCCATATGCATCATTTATCTTTGTGATTTAGTTAATATGATCAACTAGTCTTTATCCCATAAAGACGATCACATAAATATTAATCTAACAGAATTACTAATGTCTAAATTATAATCGTATTGTCACGACCCAATTCTCCTATAGGCCGTGATGGCGCCCAGCTCCGCCGCTAGGCAAGCCAACAATGAACTAACCACGTGATTACACATTTTAATAAGTTTCCAAGTAATTACATCCCATTAATTAAAATGTTAAGAAACATAAAATTTAAAATAAATAAATGAAAGCAGCTAGTGCAATTATAACAATAGAATAAACCAAAACAATAAAGCCTGCTAGTGTGTGTGTCAAGACATGGTGTCCCAAGTGCATGAACCCTTATAGGTTATACAAAACTCTAGCTACTGTACGAAATGAAAATAGACAGAAATAAATGCAAAACAAAGACTCTAGGTGCTACGAAACGGCTCAGGAAGCAGCTCACCACTAGGCCTCCAAGTAACGAGGATGAGCGCCAGTGTGTCCGCCAGATGCACCTGCCTCATATCCCGCACGGTTAGTGCAGAAGTGTAGCGTGAGTACATAAACAACATGTACCCAGTAAGTATCAAGTCTAACCTCGAATAATTAGTGACGAGTGTCAACATCATACTTACTATGCGCTAACAATAACAATACATAAGTTCTAAATAAGCATGGGTTATGTGAATAATAATAATAACTCAATAGCAGGCAAGAAATAAATAATTGTTTTATACAAGGAGTCCCAAATTAATTTCTATCATATATGATTTTAACCTCTCAATCCATGAAATGATATCAAATATATAATTAAATTTCGAGTATTATCACGCACGATTATGCTGGGGACGTACGACCCGGTCCAGAATAATGTGTACATTGCCGAGGGTCAAGCTAAACGAACCATAGATGCATCTATCTGCTGCCGAGGCGTTCGGCCCGCTCCACAAGAAGAGAAGATACTTTATAAACATTTTGCTTAAAAGTTATTACAAGGCTAATACGCAATGAAACAAAATTTCCATTAACGGTCAAGTACTCCGCTCAAAATTCAAGTAAGTGAAAATCGGTCTTTTACAATTCCTCTAACGAGTTCCAATATAATTTTGGCACTTTAATTAGCAAGTAGGGTGCAAACATTACAAGAAATTCATGAATTTGGTTCTATACTACCCGGACATAGGCATAATTAGTAGCTACACACAAACTCTTGTCATCTCATGCGTACGTAGCCCACACAATTAGAACCAAATATTACTCCACATCACCTATCGGATAAATTACCTCTTACAAGGTTAGGCACGAGACTTACCTTGTCTCAGGGCTTGCTTTCCGGTCTCAATTTCACTCTAAAGCCTCAACTTGGTGCCGAAAAATCCTAAACTAGTCAAATGTTATATAAATTAATCAATACATGTTCAAAAGTTCATAATTTAACTACAAGAGTAATTACCAAACCCAAATTGGAAAATTCCTAAAATTCTCCCCCGGACCCACGTGCCCGGATTTCGAACATTTTCGAAGACAAATGTTAACCATAACCCTACGAACTAAAATATATAATTTTCATCCCATTCCATAATCATTTTCGTGGTTAAATCTCATTTTTACCAAAACCTAGTTTTTCAACTAATCCCATAATTTTCACAATTTTACATGTTAAAATCTACCCATAATTTATGTGTTAAACTTTCATTGGGTAGGAATCACTTACATTCAATGGCTAGGTTGAAACCCCTCTCTACAAATCTCCAAAATTGCCTAATAACTGAAATAATGAACCCAAAAATGGCCTAAGTCCCATTTTAAAATGTTTCTGTCCAGGTCTGCCTTCTTCGCAATCACGGAAGAGGCCTCGCGATCGTGAAAGCAAACGACCCAGGCCCAGGAAATATACCCATCGCGAACACGACAAGAGCCTCGTGAATGTAGAGGCTTGCTTGGTCTACCCTACGCGAACGTGAGGGCTTCTTCGCGAACGTGAAGACTGATCAGCGGCTACCCAGCTCAGTCTCCTCTACGCGAACGTGGATCAGCTCACGTGAACACGAAGGCTAAAGGGCCCAAGGCTCTGCGAATGTGGCCCTTCTAACACGAACGCGAAGGGAAAAATCCCCCAGCCCACAGTACCCCAAATCCTTCATCGCGAACGCGAGGGTTCTTCCATGTTCGCGAAGAAGGAAACCAGAACTAGAAAAATCTGGTGTTTCAACTTAGCACCGGGTGGTCTGAAACACATCCGAGCCACTTGGGACCCATCCAAATGTACCAACAAGTCCATAAACATAAAACTGACCTGCTAGAACTCTCGAAACACGAAAAACAACACAACTAAGAATCACACCCCAAAACCAAATTGAATCAAATCATGAACTTCAAGTTTCCAATTTGCTCCGAACGCGCCGAATCATACTTAGACTACTCGGAATGACACCAAATTTTGCGTGCATGCCTTAAATCACCATACAGAACTATTCATATGCTCAGAATCCCAATCAGGCCTCGATAACTCCAAAACCTACTCCAAACCAAATTTTAGGAACTTTTAAACCTTCAATAAGCCAATTTTCAACATTAAGCGCCGAAACGCTCCCTGGTCATTCAAAACCCGATCGGAACATACGGCCAAGTTAAAAATCATAATACGAACTTGTTGGAACTGTCAAATCCCAGTTTTGACGTTGTTTACTAAAACTATTGACCAAGGTCAAACTTAGCCTTTTAAAGCCAACTAAGGAACCAAGTGTTCCGATTTCTACCTGAACCCTTCCAAATCCCAAACTAACCATCCATGTAGGTCATAAAATAGTAAAAGCAAATATGGAGAGTCTTATTTATGGGAACAGGGGATCTAGAAAGCAAAATGACAGGTCGGGTTATTACATTCTCCACCTCCTAAATAAACGTTCATCCTCAAACGGGCTAGGATTATTGATGCGAGACTAAATTGCATAGTTTAACATGTGATATACCTTACATTTTATGCGCATTAATGATAAAAATACACTTGTTATGTGCTTAATGGAGTTTNAAACAACCTACCCTACCTGGCGTTATCCAGGCGTTAGGGCTGAAAGGCCAGCCCTACCCTAGCGTTAGCCAGGCGTTAGCCACAAAATGCCAGGGTCCCCAGTCGGCCAGAAATCGAGTTTTGACGGGTTTAAGTGTTTTCTAATTGAAATAGAAGTCTCCTACACGGTTAGGCTTCACCCTAAACCTATAAATAGACTCCTAAAACACAACTACGAGGAGATATTCACAGAGATCCACAGAGATTCGAGATTAGAGTGGATCAAAAGGCAAAACATCAACTTGTACATTATTCTTATGAACATTTTTAGCTAATTGTTGGTAGAAACCGTTGGGGAATAAACTTATTGCGATATTAATATAGCTTTGATTGGTT